>CAJHQQ010002352.1:0-66773 GCA_905132885.1 Moricandia moricandioides
TCACATATAAAAATAGGAATCTCTTATTTTAATAGAGTAGATAAACTAAAATTTTAGTGACTTGGGCTTGATTTCTTCTAATGCTTCTCAGGCCCATTACGGAACCCAAACGGAGCTTATCAAGATTATTCAGCAGCAGTAGATTCCCAATGTCGTCTAATTACCATTTAGCTCAGTCGCTTCAGCGTTCTCCTAATGTGTCTTGCCTTAAACCAAATTCAGCAGCAGCAAGGTGAATACGGGAACGATGAATTTTGGTGGGTGAGGTTCTGTTCAACAGCAGATGGGTTTGGCCAAAGGAGTCACTTGCCAATGCTTAACGGTGCAGATGGAGCAGCAGCACAGATGAATATTCTGTCCCACTTCTTGGCAGCTTCCTCGCTATTATAACATTCTTACTTTACTCTCTTCCGTTGAAACATCATGTAAAGTATGTTTCTTTTAGACTTCATTAATTCTGTCAGAAGCTATCTTATCTACTTGTATAATTAATTCTTGATTTGCATGTGAGCTTCATCCATATTACTCCACCAAGGTCTGTACATCCTGAGCTCTGTTTTCGTGTGGATTGTTATTGTTACTCATTTTCATGTTCTCTCGTTTATAATTTATGCAGAGACAAAAGTTTGCCGGCAGTTCCTAGATTCTCAAGTGACGAACTGACGATAACACACCAAGCGAAAAAACCGTAACTGATTACTATCAGTGAACATATTCTCCGTGATTCTAACGAAACTTACCAAAAATATCTCAAGTTTAACGGTTTGCAGGTACCAACTGATCTCCGCAATGGTAAGCTAAATTGTAGTGGAAAACATATTCTAGTAAAAATCTTAATCACTTAAGTGAATGTACTACTGAAATCCATTATTTAAAAGAAAAAAAATAAGCTTAGAATCTCTTAAAGGTCTTAAAGAGATTAGCTTTCTCAAAGCTCTCCTCTCTTTGTTCCTTGGCATGAAAGGCGTCGAGGTCCTGGACAAACTTTTTGTAAGAAGATTCGAGGACAGAGATAACGGGTTGATAGTAATGAGGGTGAGAATACATACAATTGAACAGAATCCCCGCAATCTCCTTACACTTAGTGCTACGAGGTCCTTCACAATCTTGCAGAGCATTAAAAACATCTTTGGCAACCCCCTCCTCTCATGAACTCTAAATACCCTAGCTTCCATCGCTTCATCCACTTGATTCTTCTCCTTCTCTCCCTGCGAACAAGCCATATATGTTCTTTATCAACACTCTCCATTATCTCTCAACGTATCTGGCCAATCACTATAATCTTCCGGTTTCTCTTTTCTCCGGTTTTGCCGGCGGAATTTTGATGGATGACGCGATCCCCATTCCCTGAGATTGGATCCGGCGGGTGAATCAATTAACAGAGGAGAAGGATATGTTATTGCTAAGAGCTTGAGAATTTTTCCTTCGTATATTTTTAAAACAGGTTTCCTTATAATGCAAACAGAACCAGGGTTTCAGCCCTTTCGGTCTTGTTGGCCGACCCATGTTCTCGAAGCATTAGGCCTTTAGTGGGCCTGGAAATTGAAGTCTCTGGGCTGTTGAGGAATTTAGCAAAAGCCCACTACTTTTTTTTTTATCTTTTGTAATATTTAGTTGTTCCCTTCTTAAGATTGGAAAGTTTTAAGTACTTCGATGAGTTTCGTGTATGTTTTCCTAATTTTAATGCATTTTGATGTTTAAAAAAGATAACGACAAACTAGAATTTGATGCCGCGCAACGCGCGGGTTTTTGTTTTTCTTTTTTATATATATAGATATTTGTTTTATATAACATCAGTCATATATTTAAATGTTTATTATAATTATTTACAAACACAATAATTTTATAGTATACATGTTAACATATACATAAAAGCATATTTTAAAATTATTTTATATTTAAATTATATTAAATCTTGATTTAGATTTCAAAGTTAGATTATCATTTAGTAAAATTTCAATGTTTATTTAGATAATATATATATATATATATATATGTGTTAATTTTATTTTATATGTTAATATCAAAAATGTTTCAATTCATTTCTTATTATATTTTATTTTATTATATTTCCATATGATTATTAAATAAAATAATACATACGTAATATTCATATTCTAAATTATTTTATATTTAATTTATACTAAATTCTGAATTAGGATTGCAAAATTAGATTATCATTTTAGCAAATTTTTATGTTTATGTAGATAATATATTATTGTATATATGCCAAAATTTTACTCGTCAATCATATAGGTGGCAATTTAATTTTCATATATTTCAAATTTTAAAAAAAAATTATGTAAATATAAGTATTGTTATATTACAATTTCTTAAAATAAATTTTCCTACAAAATACAAATTTATAAAATTTAAATAGTAAATTAATAAGTATACAGCCACATAAATCATTATTATAAGGTTAGATAATATGATAACACACAAAATTATATTAAGTATTGATAATTTTAATTATATGAACTATAACTTGAGTATAAAAAAAACGCCGCATGACCAATAATACTATAATAAATTCAAACATTATTATAAAATTAGTATAATATATAACACCAAATTATAATAAGTTACTGATAAACTTTATTATATAAACCATAACTTTGTATTATAACTATAACGTTATTCATATATTAAATATTTGTATATTAATTACAAACACAATACTTTTATAATTTACATTTTATATTTTATCTTATTTCGATTTGAATTTAATTACAAAATAAATTAAAAATAATAAGTAAAAATCATATTTTAAAATGTTTTATATTTAATATCTACTAAATTTTGATGTGGATTTCAAAGTTATATTACCGGTTTAGCAAATTTTTATGTTTATTTATATGTTATATTATTGTATATATATAAGTATATATTTATTTTTCATTTTATAAAATACATGATTTTTATTTTTTCATTTTATAAATATAATTGAATGTATATTAATCTATAATTATATTTTATATAATTCGAAATTAATAAAATATTTACATAATTTTTAATGTTGATATCATGATAAAATCTTTTTCAAAAGATTTGTTATAATTTTTAATATATATTTATATTTAAAATAAAAGATATCAAAAGATATTATGATTAAAGTAGTTACAAATGTTTTATCATTAGTTTTAATAAATACATTTTATTAAAGTTTTCTAATGATGGTCCAAATAAAAAATCACACATAAAACGAGTCATGACTTCTATTTTAATTGAATAGATATATTAAACCAAGTGACATATAGTGTACGCAAAATTAAGAATCAAACGTTTAAGACAAACGATGTAATCAAATTACTAAGAGTAGTTGGTGCTTCAACATTAACAGCATGTCCAGTTCCTTTGATTATCTCTAATCTTGAATTTCGAAGATGCCTGAGAAAAATATATACAAATATGATTAAATTACACATACTAATTTCCCCCACAAATTATATAATTTTTTTATTGATTCATGCTTCTCAACGGTTATGCATATATGATTCGATAATGGGTTTACCTTTGCAGCCGATAACCATGCTCCAAGGGAAATACCTTGTCCTTGTCTCCCCAAACGATTAACGTTTTCTGAATTATAATATGAAATTAGTGACCAAGTTTGTTCTTGTTTATTCGTAAGATTCGAATAATATAGAATCTTGAACCTTGATCCATAGCGTCTTCTATAAACAAAAGAAAGTGATTGCAAACAAACAAGAATAGTGTTTCCACTCTCCAGAATATATGTATACTTTATAAATTACCATCCACCCCCATCATGCCTACTCATTAACATTTATCATGATGCTAAAGTTTATCGTTAGTGTGTTTTTTTATTAAAAAAAAAAAATAACTAAAACACTAATGTTAATGTTGATAATCAAGGTTAGTTGATTCAGTGAAGATTTATTACCTGTGATACTACAGGCAACTCTGTTTCTTCTCTTTCCAACAGGTTCTTAGCTAATTCAAGAAGCTCCTGCCTATTTTTATCATACATTACCTGTGATAGGAATACAAGTTATCAAAATATTTGGCTCATTTAGTCTTTAAAAAAATAATAAACAGAAAAAGAAAAACTTACAGCTATGAATTGGGAGAGAATAAAATCCGGTATCCAATCAAGGAAGGTTAAACCGGTGTTGGTAGAGATCTTAACCAACATCCGTAGATCCATAGGAGTTTTGGGAACAAGCATCTTCGAACAATCTCCACCGTGTTTTCTCATCTCCGCCGTCTTCTGCTGCTGTGTAAACCCCACTCCACTGCTCACGATCACCAACTTCTCCATCATCTCCGGCCACATCTCCGCCATTTTATACGCCACGAATCCACCGTAGCTAATCGAATACACCGACACCCTCCCCCTTCCTCTTCCGTCGCAGCCTAGTTTCTTCAACCCTCCGACGATGCTCCTCGCCTGAATCTCAACGCTCCGATCTGTATTCTTCGTGTATGATTTCCCGAAGAACACCAAATCGGGGATGAATAGATTGAACGATTTCGAGAGATCAGAGACTTGGTGAACGAATTGCCACTTGGAGTTTCCTCCGTATCCGTGTAGCATGACGAGATTCGGACGTGAGATTCTTCGGTGGCCGGAGATCCAGAAATGGACGGTGGTTTCTCCGTCGTCTAGATCGACGGTTACGGGCCTGAGATCGCAGAAATACAAGAAATACAGAGATAAGAACGAATCGGTGATCTTGATGAGTATCGGAAAATCGAAGAGACACGAGATTAGGCTTTGAAAGAGAGTAAGAGCGATGGTGAGGTAACGTCGAAAGAGATGAACGAGTTTCATGGACGCCATCTTCTTAGTTCAGAGCAAGTGGTGTGGTGTGGTGTGGTGTGGTGTGAGCAAGAGTGCTTTTAAATTTGAAATGTTTCTACACCGGTTCGGTTATTTTCGGTTTAGTTTTATATAATCGACTTAATTTATGGTTCAAACGTGGCTAAGGTGCATGTTAAGAGCAAGGACATTGCTAGGACTTTTTTAAAGGTTCTTAGAATATTTTATCATTAAATTGTCATGAAGAACTTTGTTAAGAAGTTTTTGGAAAAATGTTGAATATTGGTGGAACTTTTTAGAGAGTTCTTAGGTAATAAATAAATTATTTTAATAAGTAAATAGAAATTAAGATGAGTTAGAAAAAAACATATAACAATTGAAAATGAAACCTAATAAAATTTAAAAAGTGTGAAAGTATTGCCATCTTCCTATCCCCGAGGCCAATCCGCACTGTTCACGATCCAAATCATTTCTTCCACCAATCAAATTGATTGAAACCCCCCCCCCCCAAAGATCTGAGTTTTCCGCTATGAATTTCTTCAAATCCGTCTTCTCCGACGACCCAGAAACTGAATCCGAGTCCGATTCACCAAAGCACAGCGAAGAGTCTAATCCTAACGACAACGGCGGATGGAGCTTCGGTGTTCTGATGAAAACCATAGCGGACAGATCGGAATCCGTGATCGAAACCTACCGTCGAGATCTAGAAGAATTCGGGACGTGTTTCGTCTTTCCACTCGGTTAGCCAATCCAGACCTGCCACGTGTCTCCTCGGGACTTCACAGAAAGCTTCTAACTCTACAAACGTTTCTCCTTTTTCACACGATTATTTATTTTAATTTGGGCCCAAAATAAACAAGAACCTTGGGCTGGATACCCCGATGTTCTTGGTCTAAGAGCATCTTTATGCTTGGTTTCTTAAGGAGGTTCTTGCACTGTTCGTGGGCCCCACTGACATGTAGGGTCCGTGAACAGTGCAAGAACCGCTTTTTAAAACTACTAAATAAGAACTGTTTTTGAAGAGTTTCTTACACTGTTCACAGGCCTCACTGACACGTGGCGTCCCGTAATTAATTCGTTTTTTTTTTTTAATTAGAAAAAAAAAAATAGGAACCTAAAATGGGGTTCCAGGGATAATGATGGCCTAAGTGTTTAGGATCCTAGCTGCTGCTTAGTTTTCGTTCTATTGATTATTTAGAAAATGTATAAACAAATCAAACGTTTAAATTTTTAAAGAAAAAATCATCTAATTTGGGCTAATTATTACAACTTTGAAAAAGAATGCATGTCTTCTACTTCTATATATTGATTCCTCGCGTGAGAGACACTTGGTCTACACATGGACTCATGTACAAGGGGTGGGACGGACCGGATATCCGGGGTATTTTAGGATATCCGGATCCGGATCCGGATTCGCCGGATCCGTGACTTTAGTATCCGGATCCGGATCCGTGTCTTCCGGGTATCCGGACTTCGGATATCCGTCTAGATATTGTGATACCCGCGGATATCCGGATTCGGATCCGGATCCGTAAAAATAATTAAAAAAATAAAAAAATATTTTAAAAATATAAAAAATCTAAAAATAAAACATAAATTAAATATTTATACAAAATTTATGAATATATATATGACATATAATATTAGTAAAATTCAAATATAATATTTAAAAAATATTATATATATAAATATTAATATATCAAATATAATTATTAATAAAATTAAAAATTTAATATATTTTAAAAACACGGATCCGGATCCGGATATCCGGACCTAAAAAATAAGATATCCGGATTTGGATCCGGTTTGGACGGATCCGAAATTTTACTATCCGGATTCGGATCCGGGCACTCCGGATATCCTATTTTCGGAGCGGATCCGGGACGGATCTCGGATCGAATCCGGATCCCGGATAATATGTCCCAGGCCTATGTACAATTGTACATGTGTACTTATATATGTTCTTTATTTGTCTTCTTCTCTACGTCACTAAACAAGCTCAACTCGATTAAATAAAGGACAAATCTTTCAAATAGCTCTATGTTCTTTATTTGTCTTCTTCTCTATGTCACTAAACAAACTCAATTCGATTAAATAAAGGGCAAATCTTTCAAATAATTCTTTTTGAAGTTTTTATCACAAAAATAGATTTTGAAAAAAAAATAACCAAAATAGACATTTTTATTTTGAAAATTTTAATATTTTTTTAAAAAATTAATTTTTAAACCGCAACTCCAAAACTCTTACCCCATAACTATAAACTATAAGTTTAGATCAATTAACCAAAAGATATAAATATATATTTACATTATTTAATAAAATCTATTTTGATCATATTTTCTCTTTGAGTGCTATTTTTGGGATAAAAACTTTTTAATGTATATTTTGGTCTTTTATCTCTTAAAAATAAATCTAATTAAGTTGCTGAATCTGCATCGTTGGTTCAGATAGAGCTTCTTTGAAGTTGTATATAATATGAGAAGATAGAGTGCAACCCAAGTTAGGTCAGAACCAAAGAAGCCATGCCAAATTTCAGGCCCAACTTAAGGTAGACACTTTGAAGTTGTCTATAAAATGAGCCCGAAATCATAGATCCATCGCAGGGTAAATCTTATTCCACAAAATTCAAATTAAATATTTTATTTCATTTTCAAAAATCATATATAACAGATTTCTAAATTTTCTCCTATATATAATCTCATTCTATATCGATACACTATTAGGTACACCTCTGCACGTAACACCAGGCTCAGAACTAGGAACCAACAACTCATAAGGCAAAACTCCAGCTCCACACCTGTTTCTACGGTTAGGATCACTGTTTCTTTTCTCAATCTCTTTTTCTATCCGTCCGATCTCAGCCGCGAATCCATAAAACGCATCAACAATCTCCGCATCTCCGCTCCAAGTCGATGGTTGTTGTCTCTCCCCTATATACTCCTCATCCGGCGAGTGCGTTGACAATGTATCAACCACCGCCATAAACTTCGACGTTTGCAACAAACTCGGCATCGACGAAAAATAAAATTTCTCCGGATCCGAGATAAAACTTGCGTACTCTGGATCCGACTCGTCAGGGATTAACCGACGCATCAGTGGAGGTCGGTTTGGGACGTAACCGCCGTATGGATACTGTCCGAAATTTAGAGCGGCGTGTTGAGCGGAGGCGAGCCAGACTAATGTTGTGAGGGTAGAGACTAGGTCGTCCACGGTGTTTAACTCTGGCCACCACTCGGCGTCACGGAGGTCAGCGTGGCCTACGTTGATTGCCTCCGAGTACCATGATTGGAGTTCTGAATCTGTCTGGATTGAGTTCGGGTTTGGGTAGTAACGTTCCACGTAGGTTCTGACCCATGTTTGTATAGCAGACCACAATAGAAGGCCATCGTTGGCGTATGGGTAGTCTTCTATTAGTAGTTTAAGCCCATGTGGTTGTGTTGGGTCAGGAACAGCCATTCCTCTGAAAGAAAACAATATAAACCGATCGAATATTAGATTCTATAAAATGAAAACGTATAAAACAATCAAGACTAGTATACTCAGTTTAGTTACAATACCTGCGAATGAGATCAGCGGGGAGGCCTTCCATATCGAACCGCCAACTACTTTTGTATGCTGCGGAGCTCATTTCCAAGCCGTATTGGCCAGCAGTGAAGCCTCCTTCAATCACACCGTCTGCACTGATCAATGATTGTCTAGCCAATGCATTGATCTCCAACGTGTACCTCATGTGTGGATCCAATAGTTTGAATATCGGATGCATAGCGCTCAATTGCCTATGTGCAGCTATTATAAACGGTTCCAAGCATGCATGGGTTCGCAACCTTTACCACAAGAGATAAAAACATGTCAATGACTCTATATTCACTACTTGTTACATGAATGTTTAATAACTCAATGTTTTAAGTACTAACCAGTGGTTGACAAGTTGGTGGACTCCAGCATCGTTAGAGCTAACATGTGCTTTAGCGAGCTGCCACACCCAATTAGAGGTTGCATCGACTGGAGGTGTAACCACACGTTTAGACCGGTGGTTCGGGCCATGGGAAGGGAGGCTTAGCTCGATGGCTATGGGCTTAAGTGTTCCAAAACTAGTCAAGAAGAATATGGTTCGAGTAGCATATGCTTTGCGTCCGTCGAGGGCATTGATCTGGTCTAGGAATGGTAAGAATATGTCATGGTAATCCAACATATACAATCTGTTCTCTTCCAACGCCTGAAAAATAATAAGTAAACACAAAATTAGTTAATCAAATTTCACATTTGGTTAGGTACTGAATTACTTGAATGATTTGGATTTGTTTTTAGATAGTATAATTAAACGTACTCGTTGAACGGACAAGCCATCAAGATGTCCGATAATGTGGTCGGAAGTGAGAGCGGAGTGTTGTGGACCGTAGGTTTCGGGGTCAAGGTTACTGACCGGTGGGAAAGTCTTGACTCTCTCAATGTTGACTGGATTGATTCCAGCTATGGCTTGACGAGCGAACTCGTCATCTCGTAGCCATGCGTTTTTATCCTCTGCATTCATTTTTAGAAATCAATTAATAAAGTGTACTAAGCATGTTATGGTTTTGAATTAAATAAAGGCCAACGCGCTTTTATTATTCACAAACTAATACTATAAATGGCATGAGCGTTATAACGAGTTAAGAAAAGCACGTGAAACATATTTTCGTTTATGTACTCTTTTATTCCTGCTTTTCAACTGAAATGATTATTTCTTACTTTTTCGGTGGGATGTAATTTCATAATGGTCCCAATTACCAAAGACCAACAATCGCCACAAAAAAATGCTAAAGTTTCTATTTTCTATTAAAACAAAAATTAAAAAGGATCTTATTGGTAAAGTGGGCTTACTCGATAATATTTTGGGAGTGTCGTATTTGAGGAGTCCTTTAGAAGATTCTTGAAGGGTATTAACGATGCCCTTAGGCAAAGGGAACTTGTTAAAGATCTCATCTTGAAACCCTAACTTGAGTAGCAAGCCTTCTTTGTAGAGATCATCGATCTCGCTAAAGTCAGCAAAGTCCTCAGCTAGAATACTAGCTTTGAGCGAGGGAACTAGGTGGTGTAACACCGCTTTTAATCTCCCTGCAGCGAAAGTGTCCTGCTTAGTCTCTTCAAATTGCTCATCTCGTGGCACATACATAGGTGATGGCTTTTCCACTCGGCTCTCCGCCTCTTTATCTGTCAACAATGTAGATAAAACATCAGATACATTTCATAGAGAGTGAAGTTTTAGACGTAGTCAACTGACATATTGATTTTAACCTCCAAAAAATCAAGTTCATATAAATGAAAATAAAATTTAAATTATTTTAAAAAAATCTTTTATTATAATCTTTATTTACTTGTTTATTACCCCAAATTTTCAGGATCTACCATAAATTCATAACACCCAAAAACATATACTATTAGAGATATTGTTTTTAAGAATGTTGTTATGGATTGTACCGGTATCAGTTGGCTGGCGACCGGTACGACAACGTCTAGGGTAAGGCCTCTCTTTGCCACCGAGCTTAGGGCGAGAGAGTTCCGATGACTTGTCGGGATTCCCAAGATCGTTGTAGACATCAAAGTCGTAGATTCTGTCTGATAACTTTCTCACTCCACTCCCATTTCCTCTTAGATTCTTCAACTCTTTCTCCCTCAATTTTCTCAATCCATCAGGTGTCTCATTAGGCAAAAACGGCTGCACAAAAATTTAACATAGCTTTGACTTTTAATAATTTATAACCACAACATTATTAAATATAGTCGATAGCTGGCTAACAATCATATGGACCCACTGGACATGAATATTGAAGAAGATTCTGAAACTGATTAGTATATGTAATTAATTCGTTGGAGATCGAAAATGACGTGACTTAAATTGCCTGGGACCATACTTAATTTATATATTAGTCAGATATTTTAATTAATTACCTGATTAGTGAAGAAGATTCGTTTCTCAGGATGATCGTTTTGGGACTGAACCCAAGAGTTGCATGGAAAGTGAATAGGGCCAAGTGCGAAACCTTCTATGGTTATGCACTCTACAAAAAACTCCTTCTGGTGTTTATTCATGACGGTGATGGCTCCGGGCGTGCCAAACGCTGCGTCCACCGTGAAATCCGCCGTGTAATGAACCCTCTCCGCCTTGGTTTTCGATTTCTCTGACCAATCCTTTAACACCGCCGCATTGCTCTTCTTCGGCAAGTTCGTTTCTGTTTGAATTAAAGATTGAATAGTTAGGTTAGTATTTGTAAACCCATCTCAGATCAAAAACCTTTGATAGAAAAGTTTCCATTTTTAGAAACTATTTCTTTAGAGAATAATTTATCCAAGTGCTCTGTTTTGTAACCGAGTTATAAGAAGAGAGTGACTTACTTGGATCAAGTTCGGTGCTAATAAGCTCCAAGACGATGTTCCGACCAATCTTGTCACCAAGAGCATCCAAGTGCTTAAAAAGAGTCTCTTTAAAATCCTCCTTGTTCTTGTTCCTCACTGTAACCACAGCTCTCACCTTAAATTTCACCGCCGCTTTCTCCTCCTCCTCGCTCTTTCTGTCTCCGGTGGTTGTGCTAAAACGCAGCGTTTTCACCAAATCTTCGCTGATGGCTGAAACGACGCCGGATTTAGACGTTCTTGGTCTCCGATCAAAGGGCTTGATCGAGAACTGCGTTGTCTGTGTAGTCTTCTTGAGATGCGACGCCGAGAAAAAAAGTGATGGCCTTTCTGAAATCAGAGGATGACCCATTATCTCTTTAGCTAAGGCCATCTCGGTGGTGTAATCAATTAGTATTAAACTGAATGAATCTTGAGATGTTTTGTGGTGTAGTGTTGGCTAAGAAGAGAGATTATTAGTTGTTTGTACGTTCTTGTTACTAATAATAATCGGTAAGTGAGAGAGATATATATAGAAAGAACTCTTTGCCGTCCACACGTTTTTGTTCATTGGACTATTGTCTACGCAAAGTCATGTTTTAGTTTTATTTTTTCTTTCATAAAATGTGAACTCTCAACACATATTCACTTATATACTAGTTTTCTTTCTTTTTATTTTTTGTCAACATTATATATTTTTCAAAATGACTACTGTTATTGTTGTGATGTTCACCTTTTTGATGATCTCATGATATATGTATTTCTTTTAAATGTTTATGAGTCATATATTATGACTTATGAGATGAAAGTGATCCAATATATTAGCGTGAAAAAGAACAATACAGTGTATTTACGTGGCGTATAGTAGCAGTATTATTTACAGGACTGGTCGTCTGATTGGTGGTACGGTAAGTGGTAACCAAGAGTGTTCCAGTAAAGGTACAAATTATTTTTCACTGTTACTTTTATTTTCCTAATTATTTAAATACTATTACTACTACCTCTCTTTAAGAGAAATATTATTTATGTTATGTTAATTGTCCAATCCAGACTTTGTTTAACTAACATTTAAGAAAAATGACTGGATACGAGAATTTTAAAAGGGTATGATTTACAGTATAGTAGTTGAAGTTTAGAGTATATTTCATGTATTTGTAATTTATCTAAACATATAAATTTAAGAAAGAAACTATAAGTTCTTTTTGGTGAACAGACAAAAATTTAAGCTATATATTGAATACTATTGTTTTACTTATCAACTATTTGTATTATCGGATGTTCATGTGAGTACACTTTCATGTCGGAACAATATTCACGTAAAATGTGTAGTTCCAATTTTTGTTATTGTTAATATAAATTTTATATAATTAGAAGATCCCCGCATGAAAACACATACTAAATATAGATCTACGACCAGCGGCTATATATATTTACTGTTTAAACATATACAATAGTTAACCACATGTTGAAGTAAATACTAAATAGTCTAATTCACATTCAAAAATTATTTTAAGAGTGAATGATTGCTCATACACTTGAATATTGTCCAAGGACCATATCACCACACGATGTGAGACTTTAATAGACACCCTCAAAATATGGATGGGAAACATTTCAATGGAAACTGCCTAATCCTAACATTTCGAAAATACCACATTAATTATAATATTTCAAAAATATGACATCAATATAGACTATTTTTCGAAGACTGTTTATTTTAGAAATCATATGCTGGATTAAACCATGAGTTCTGATATTATATTAGTAATAAACTTAACTTACATTTTAAAATTATCTAAGAGTGGAGAATTGGCTATATAGTTATATATTATCCAAGAACCATGAACTTTAATACACTCTGATCTTTTAATTTTAAAATGATTTATTCAATCAAAATTATTCATCGTTTTATTAAGTTCTGTACTTCTGTAGCTTGTATTATGAACATTGTTGGCTAAGTTTACTAAACAAGAAAAAAAACGTGCAGGTAAAATGAGTCAAACTGCGTTCCGAGTATGACACGACGCGTAATTAGGAGAAGGCAAAGGAAGCGAAGGAGAAGCTCCGATAAGAATCAGTAAATGTCAATTTTACCCTCGTATCTTCTAAACGTTGCGATTAAACGTTTGGGTTATCTTCTTGAGAAAGTTGACCATGTACCTTTATATATTATACTAATAAAGTAACAGTAGCCAGGAGAAGTAAATAAATAATTCGACAAAAGACCTTTGAAGATCGGTTGGTAGTAGTTTCGAGAAAGAATTAAAGAAAATGAGTCTTTCTGACAGTTTTTTAATAATTTTACACACAGAATTATACTAGAAGAGAATTTTAACAAGAAATAGATGGGGACATAAATGTACTTGATGCATAAAAGAAGTACTATGGGATCAAAATAGAACTTTTATTATTTCATAAAATACTTCCGTTTATTCATCAACTCGTTTCTTTTATAACTACCCAAAATATGATGAACCATTCTAATTAGTTGAATAATAAATTTCTTTGGACAATAAACCATGACATGTTAATTTAGTCACTTATGTAATATCAAATTTACGAATTCGATATCTTGAGGAAAACTCCCATTTCTAGTACATCAGTAGAATGATGGACAATTAACTGATTCGTGATTTATGTTCAGATTATTGGTAATATCAAATCTAATTTAGTGTAGCAGGATATACAAAAAAAAACTAATGTTCAAATCAACAGAATTTAGTTTTCAGAGAACAGTCATTTTTAGAACTGGTTTACTATTTAAATAAATAAGTGAAAGATTGTACCACTTAGTTTAGATAGCCAGATTGGTCTTAATATTCATCTTAAGTTTCTAATTTTTGAAAAAATTATATAGATACTAAAAATTAAAAATTTAATTAAAATCTATAATAAATAACTTATGAGTTCATAAACTTCAGGATCGGTCTTTAGATAGTGTCCAAATTTTTTTTTTAAATAATGTAACGTTGGGATTATGTAAATTTCTATGGTGAGGACTTGTTTGTCAATCATGAAAGTTCTCTCTTTTTTTTTCATAAATCCAATAATGTGAGATCTATCTTTGGAGAAGTCCTTAGAGAACCAAGTTACTCAAACGGAATCTGATACCAAACCAACTACAGAGCAGAAACAAAAACTTCAGACCCGAAGCTATTTCCAAACTTTAGGTTACTAATTCCTAGCCCATCCTCACTTTTTTGGCTTAGTGATTGAATCCCAAAATACAACATTTGAAACGACAAGAATTGCATATGTAACTAGATATTTTTTTTTTAAATGCAGTTTCGCATTTTTATATCATATGGGGTGAAAAAAGAAATTCTCGTGGACACAAAAGCGTAGAATAATTTATAATATTTATCAAATAATTATGATATATATATATATATTGATTATGTACATGTTTTTTATATATTAAACATATTATTAGTACGTGTCTACGCGAACTACTGTGAGATTTATTATTCAGAATACAAATCTGATCCGAGATATGTTCCGGATCCGCTACGAAAATATGATATTTAGATGGCCAGCTTCGAATTCAAACAATAAAATCTAGGATTCATCCCAACCAAATCTGAATCCGGATATCTTAATTTTCGGGTCTCGATATTCGGATCCGTGTTTTTAAAATATAATACATTTTTAATTTTATTAATAATTATAATTGTTATATTAATATATATATATTAAGTTTTATAATAGTATATTTTAAATTTAATAATATCATAGATCATATATATTTATACATTCTGTATAAATATTTAACTGATTTATATTTTTTTGTATTTTTAATTATTTTATGGATTCAAATCTGGATATCCGTGAGTATTACAATATTTAGACGGATATCTGAAGTCCATATATCTGAAAAGCGGATGTAGATCTGAATATTAAAATTACGGATCCGACGAATTCAAATCTAAATTCGATTACTCTAATTTTTTTGGATATCGAGATCTCTCCACTCCATATAGTTGGAAATCATTGTGAACTTTGTGAACATTTTTCTGTCTTGAAAATTTTGTTTAATTATTTTTTTTGGTAAAATTGTTTGATTAAGTTGGTAACACGTCAACATTTCTCTAAAAAAAAGAAAGACGTGAACATTTTTTTTTGTATTTTAATTCGTTTCAGATTCAGCAACAACACGTCAAACTGACTATATTCGTCAAAGAAATTAAACTAAGCAAAATTAAACTAAGTCAAATAGATATTCAACACAATTTTATAATATATAGTTAACTATAGTACGAAAGACGTTTTGATTTCGTGAGACTCGTTTTGACATTAATATTGAGTTGGTCTTACATTCAACGTGGAGGTACGTAAACAACGTGGAGCATGCATATATCCAATAATCATTTTTGTCATAGCCATATAAATATATATTTATGACGTAATAGTACCTCAACCTCATGTTGTTAATTTATATTTGAAACACTAGGGTAGAATAACCAACACTATTTTACCTCAAAACAAGGGACTGAAACATCATTTTTTTTTGAACAAAAGAAGAACAATTGTTTTCACGTAGACTTACATAAGCATTACTTATTTGTTTATGGGAGTATGCTACAAGTTTATATTTAAGATACAACAATACTTCTGTCTTAAACTATAGAATAACTTATATATTTGATCGTTGATTGTGTCAGTTGCAGTTTCTGTACATTTAATAATTTAGGTATCATTATTTATTAACTGTAGCGCTAGCCCTAACCCAATTAAAATAACATTTTTCGTTGTAGCGATTTCCAATAACAACGGTTACCATATTAATAAAATGTTAACCCTACTTACTTTTGAAATGCAAAAAAAAAAAGGTTGACGTTAGGAGAAATTTGAGTGCAACATTAATGGGAACGATCAGAAAACGTATCTATGACCTTTCAGGTCTATTTTGATGGGCAGAAAAGTTAATAACGCAGTTTCTTGACAGATTATCTAGCAACCTCCTTTTAACTTGCACCGTCCAACAAGATTACCGCTTAAATAAATAAGAATTTTACTAAATAAGTAAGTGTAGATACACAAACAGAGAACATAATTAATCTAGTAATTAAGTTAGTAAATACGTAATTGTTATGAGTTGAAGATTATAATATAATTTTTTTCCATAACGATTTTGGTTTTAGCTGTCGATACACTTTGAATTGCAAAAAAAAAAGCTCAATATTTTGGATATCTGAAAGTTATCAGTCTGATTTATATCTGACATTTTCTGGTTACTTTTTAAAAAAAACTGAATTTACCAAAAACTATATGTACAATATAACATTTATGTGAAAAATTATGAACGATGTCAAAACTTCAACTTTATTTTCAGCTTATATTTAGTGAGAATAATATACGCGATGTGAAACAAAATAAAAAAACCACAAAATCAATTTGCAATATTTTCAGTTAAAATGAATATAGTACTTCTATATTTACGCATGCATTCAGTCTCTAGTAAAGTCTCAGAATAAAACTGATAAGCTCTGCATTTTTATTTTATTTTTGAAAGCTAAGCTCTGCATTCTAACATCGAGATTTTAACATCGAGATTTTAACAGTTCAGTAAAAGATATGATATTAGTATCATACAAGAAAAGCTGATATTTAAGGTATTACGTATTTGCACCGTCCAACAAACAAACCTATGTGATTTTGGTATCAGACAGAAATAAGAATACGATCAAGAGATGTTTTTGTCAAAGAATACAAGTATATTTTAGTTACATGTCAATATCATATTATTGGTTTTTTTTTGGGTGGATCTTTGGAATTCGAATGCTACACGAATAAGACGTCTTTGTAAATTCCGGCCCATAAATGCATCCAATCTAAGAGTCGTGTGAACGGTCTTCCACCGTCCAAGTTTTGTTTAACATTTTTTAATTTTTTCTTTTTACCTTTTTATATTAGTTCTTTTTTTTTTACACTTCAACTTAACCACTCTGAACTAAAATCTAGCTGAGTTTGGTTATTACAACCTTTTTGGTACTTCACTCTGTTGTTTCGTTCTTCTCTAACAATCGCTCTTTGGTTCGTTCGTCTAAAGGTTTTGGTGTCGGACTCTCATCTTTCAAGTTGTTATTTACTTCTTTTGAAAAGAACACAGTCGTCGGATTTTCACTTTAGCCACTTCTCATATGGCTTCTCTCCTCTCTTAAGTTGATCAAAATGATGAGAGATCCATGTATTTTTTTGATTAGTTACTATGGTAAAGTCCAAACTAATCTTCATTGGAAATTGCAATCACATATCAAACTCTTTCTCCGACTATTCAAATAAACTTTAAGCAATAAACATATATTCGTATGGCCAGATACTAAAGTATAATGAAATGTCTTCGAACCTATGTTGCTTAGCAACCTGAACCATCACATGGTTGAGATTGACATTTGGTTGAGATTGACATCTTTCATTCCCAACAACAAGTGTAACTTCTCCTTCGTGTTGTAATTGGTGCTTTGTAACTTTAATAATTTATTCTATTACTTAGTTATAAATTTTCCATCACCAACGTAAAACTTAGAAAAATGAGATAAATTATAACGTTCATACTAAAAATAAAAAAAATCATACCTTAAATAAAATGTATGAAACTAGTCATGTTATTCAAAGATGGGCTTTTATTTTAAATATTGCTAATCGACCCACCAATTGAGAGAATACAGATTAAATCGTGAGTTGAGTAGTAAAAGAGCGCTTTAGAGCTTAGCTTACCGGGCGGAGGAGAAAACTCGCCGTTGTACCCCGAACTCGCCGCGAAGTATCTCCTGAAAGCGACGGCTTGTTTCTATTCTCCGATGAAGTTGATGTCAAGATTCGCATATCAACTAGTGTTTCTCTTCGTTCTCGTCTCTGTATTCTTGTCGCCGTCGGTGAGGTGAGCTAGGGTTTCTATCAGCAATGAACAATCGTAACTTATAGGGTTGTCTGTGAACTCTATTGGAATGGATCTGCGAGTTGGGTTTAGATCCAATCCAATTGAAAACTCTGTTGATTGTTAGCTTTATCCAAATTAGGGTTTTGTGTTCTTTGTTTTGAACTTCTGTTTATCAGATTTGATGAGGCTAAAAAAATGTTAGGTGTTTAGGTAAAGAGAGAACATTGGGTATGATAAAGCCAGATGGAGTCTCTGGTAACTACACTGGAGAAATCAAAAGGATCATTGTCGACGCTGGCTTTAGTATCGTCAAGGAGAGGCTTACTCAGTTGGACAAGGAGACAGCTTCTGTGTTTTATGACGAGCATTCCTCAAGGAGCTTTTTTCCTCATCTTGTTTCTTACATGACTAGGTGAGCATGTTTTGCTGCTTACCCATATGGTCTTGCATCTTTTGCTAATGCGTGTGAACTGTGTGAATGTTTCTAAGTGGTCCGGTTTTGGTGATGGTATTGGAGAAGAGAGACGCGGTTGCTGATTGGCGTGGTTTGATCGGACCAACCGATGCGCAAAAGGCTAAGATTTCTCATCCTCACAGGTTTGCTTTTCTCCCAAACACTCTCTTCTCTGCCTTCCTATTGATGCTTACTGAGTTTATTTGTTCTCTTTGTGTTTGTGAGGTTAAGTCTCGTAAAGATCATTCTTTGACTTGTTATGACTTATTAGGTTGATCTTCCATCATCATGTATACTTTCTTTCTTGCAGCATCAGAGCATTATGCGGTCAGGACTCTCAGAGAAACTGTGTGCACGGCTCAGATTCAACATCATCAGCTGAGAGAGAGATCAACTTCTTCTTCAAGGATGTCGTTTCAGGTTTAGTAGTTTCTTCACACACCTCGTTGTTTGATTCAGTATTATTTGCTTAGAATCACTGACCTAACCAAAATCTATTCTGATATTTGCAGATGACATCTCTTCACAACATGATGAACTTTAGAAAACACCAATACAGTGTTCCCCTTTGTAATCTTGTAACTGTTGATTAATCTATCTATAGTCACATATACTGTTTCTGATTTGGATTGAACTTTTTGAACTTGGGAACAGTCAAACTAAGACACATCATTGTACTTTTACAATACATAGGCACTCCAAAGCTTTATGCATACAATATTTGTTTCCTTCGCATTCTTCTCTATAACTCAGGCCTACCCAGGTAATATGGGGGAAGGCCCTATTATTTTTTAGTTTTATATATAATAATTTTTAT
The DNA here is from genome assembly GCA_905132885.1 of Moricandia moricandioides. Lineage (NCBI taxonomy): Eukaryota > Viridiplantae > Streptophyta > Magnoliopsida > Brassicales > Brassicaceae > Moricandia > Moricandia moricandioides. Next base: position 19,307 of record CAJHQQ010002352.1, read on the forward strand.
CTATTTAAAAAGAAATAAAAAGCGTAGAAAGGGAAAAGAGATGAAAACAGTCCTGAAATAGAAACTTAAGTTTAGCTACGGAAACGTTACAAAACCAGAAGAAAAACTTATTTTTTCATTTATCTGGAATTGATTTTAATTTTTAACTATGTTTGAATTTAAAAATATAAGGATATATGGTTTGAAAAAACAATTTAAGGATATATAGTCTAGAAAATCATTTTTGATATTTTGTAAATAAATATATAACACGATAAAAAGAATATATATAAATAGCACGATAAAAAAAATTATTTGGTGATTACATACTTTTTATAAAAAGAAAATCGACAGTGCATTGGCAGTTAAATAAAGATGGAGCTTGCGGGTCAAGAGACAGGAGTGGTGGCTGCCGGTGTACGGTTCAATGACTTTATTTAACAACTTGATATCAGTATAATTGATTCTTTCTTTATATCTTGTACTCCATGCTGACGAATCACGTGACGATTGAGCATCCATTAACAAGAATATAATGAATTTCAAATATATAAATATCTACTTCCAAGTTCTTCACTTCTTCTTAAGTAAAAAAAGAGTTAGAATATAGATGTCTCACACTGTTCTGTTTGAAAATCACAAAGACATCTTAAGAACTCCCTAGATTTTGTGTTAATCACAGTTCACAAGAGTTTAGGCAACGTATTAACTGTATAAACCACATATTAATCACTTTCAGAGTGGTCCCTAATCCTAATTCTTGTCCCAATGTCCCCACTTACATTTTTAATCAGTTGTGTTCGCGTGTCAGTGTGGTGCCGCTACAAACATTCGGATTAATATCTTTATTTTTTAAAATAATTATTGGGTTTTATAAAGATATATATACACTGCTAATTAATTATTAATTGAAATATCTGACTTACTACTTAGTAACTAAAGTAAAATTATCTAGAAAACGTAAAAGAAGAAGGTGAGAGAGAAAGTTGAAGTAGAAGACAAGGTTTCACGGAGAGCAAGGAATTGTTTGATGATCTATAAATCTATTATCTAATGATGTTAATCCATTCAGTAACATGCAATTCTATTGGACTTTGACAACCATTTTTATTTTATTTATTTAATATCCTGTAAGCAAGTAGAAAGCCTATTTTGACGACTGATCCATATAGGTGAGATGAGTTCAGAAAAATAGGACACGTTCCCTTACAAAATTATAGGCAGGACACTTTCCTTAAAAAAATATAGGACAATTGCCCTTAATTGTATATAGAAGTGTTAAAGACTTCTCAAAAAAAAAAAAGATTTAGACCTCAAATGATGATAAAAGTGGATCAAACGGTACATATTAATCAAATCATGCAAATCAAATGGAATAAATACAGATCAAACGAAACAAACACAAATCAAGTAAATCTTATAGAAAAACGCAAACTATATAGATCGAATAGTTATTATAGTTTAAATGTTAAAAAACATTTCAAATAAAGTAAATTATATATATTTAAATAATAAAAAATATAATAAAATATATCAAAACACATTATATATATAACTATAATACATACTCCATCTATTTCATTATAAGTGTCACTTTAGATTTTTGCACACGGATTAAGAAAACAATTAATTTTGCATATTTTCTATATAAAAACACAATTACCTATACACCTAACCATATTTCAACCAATAGAAAAATAAACTGCAGCTTCAAATTAATAAATTTTACCTCGAAAGTTGAAAACGACACTTATTTTGTAACAAAAAAACTTCTCTAAAACGACACTTAATATGAAATGGAGGGAGTAAATAACATGCACTAGACTTTTAACGAAATCAAAATATGAAAGTCATTAAAATTTACCAAAATACATGTTACTGCTTTAAAATCGTGTTATTACAATTATATGAAAGACATCTGACTTTAATGAAATACGTATTTATTCGAACAGTATACATATGTAAAATATATTACTATTTATTTACATAATGAATATTATAATAAATATAAATATAAAAACACACATTATATAAGTATAATATTTTACATAGATATAAAATTATATAAAAAAAAAATAAGTAGACAATAATAGTTTTGTAACATTAAAGTTGTAAGTAAAATAAAATAAATTGTATTTATAAAATCACATAAATATATTTTAAAGTTTTGCCTTGGTGCCCAAATTATTTATTGGCCCAAAAAAAAATAGATCAACACCACCAAATATTATTGGGTGAGATCTGTATATTGATTTTTTACTTTTTTCATAATAAGATAAAAAATATTGAAATGCATGTGGATTCTTAGTTTTTCATAAAAAGACAAAAAGATATTAAATTGTATACAGATTTTCCGCTAATTACAATTTAAAACAAAAATAGTGAATAGTAATTTTAATGTAGAAAATACATGTGCACGAGAAATGCGTTTTTTCCCGCTACCCCCATTCGTAACCTTAAGGGGACATTTCTCAAGCTCTTTACATGGATATTCATTATTCTTTTCTCTCTTTCTGACTCTTCTCTATTAGATTAGATCTTTATGCACTTTTTGAAAAGAACTTTAACACTTTACATATGTTTAATAGTTTCCAATAATATCTAAGACTACGTAGTGTGGATACATAATTGATGATCAATAATAACATTGTATAGTAGACATGTCTAAACTTGGATTTAACCGGCTCGTCTTTATTCTATATTGTTTAACGTTTGATTTCATCACTGAACTGACACCAATTTCATCATCTAGGTGTTCGAAGCTTACTATAAGTGTATATAATTGGGAAACCAGCAGTGGTTTTAAATGATACTAGCATGCAAATGTACTATGCTTAACTTAATTTTTCATATGATTTGAATATATATTAAACAACATGTAGTAATGTACGTTGTGGTATAATTATCTCCATTACCATCAAGGAAGTAAACTCGTTACGTTTCTAAGTGTGGAAATACTTTGTATGGGCTATTTAGTCACTTCGACTTGAGTTTTGGTCGGGACGCTTTATCCGTTGGTGGATTTGCGGAAAATATTTGCCAACCTGCTCACGTCCAAACATGTGATGGCTAAATGCATTACATAATATACAATTATATAAATAAGCTATAATCTACGTACCTATAAATAATATCGACTCAACATACAATTATATAAAATTTTACATCTTTTTTTTTTTTAAAATTATATCTTTGGGACCAGATAACATAAGTTGATTTTATTGAATCAGCTTTAAAATGAGTTACTAATTAACACATGATCGGATCGGATAAAATAAAAATATACACCGGCCCTTATTTTTATTCTATTTTGTTAAAAAAGTAAACAGAATATTTTCGAATCAATCTCTGATTCTCTGGTTATATATATATATATATATATATATAGATGTACTATATGTCATTTTTACATCAGGTATACTATATATATATATATATATATATATATATATCATATATAAGTTAATTTTTAGTTTTGAAATACTATATACTTCCGATGACTATGATTAATTCTCTTTTATAGACGGTTTTGCATATGCCAATTTCAAATTTAATAGTGGTGGAACTGGAATATACCCAATTACGTAAACTAAACATCGTTTTCTATGATTTCACAATTGAACATTTTCTTCGAACAGATAATAATTTAACAACGAACTGTTTAGCTAAAACTACTAGATTTTTGATAAAATATATGTTTTTTTTCTATTCCAGTATTATTAATACTACTTCAAATTTGAATAATAAAATAATTGTTTGATGAAAAAAAATTTCATGAGAAACCACTCCGTGCGTGACCGTACTAACCAGTCTAGCTATTCAATTCTTTCTCGTTCTTAGAACTTCGACTGCTAAAACAGGTCGAAATTTAATCTAACTTCTATAAATCGTCAAGGTTGCTCCACGGTGTATGAGCCGAGGTCAAAGCCGTGACGTTATCTCCAATACATGTGTTTATTATAACTAATTAAGTTTTGTGGGGAGTTAATTATTTTTCCTTTTTGTTAAGTTAATGTAGTTAAATCTGTGGGCTGTAGTAAAATGTTGAAGAATGTTGGTGGACTCATTGGTTAACTTACGTGGGGATATGTGATTTAATATGAGTGAGTTTGTGAGCTGTATAAAGTAGCAACAATGAGATAATATCTGAAACACAAGAATACAAAGAACAATTAAAAAAAAAGTTTACCAAAAAAAAATAAATAGAAATCCTCTCGTTTAAATAGTCAAACTTGGAACTTGAACAACATCAAATTCATCAAATCTTAGTCCAACTTGTCTAAAAATCTCTCCCATTTTATCTCTATATCAGTAACCAATATCAGTTCACCAATAACTTGGTTCATTCTTTATACATTTAATCTCTGTTACAGAAGATTGTCAAAAAAAAAATATACATGAAGGTCAGCTTTGTGGTCCATATACATAGTACATGATATGTTTTCATTCGTTTTATTTTATTTTTCTCATATGGTTTATGATTTTTTTTTCCCTTTGTTGTATTCAGTTCTTCGGATGGCTGCAGAACAAGCCAAATGCGAAGCAGGCGAGTCATAACAGAACAAGCACTTGTGCTTCTTCTTGTAAGATTTTACTTCCATTAAATCCTAGCTTCAAGATTCTGTTGTCTGCTAGGGATATGTGCAACCATTCCTTCAGGATTCTTCTCTCTTTAGAATCTGCTGTTCTAAATCTTGGTTTTGACCTTACTTTTAACAAGATTCTTGTCTTGCTTCTTATTGAATCTTGTTTTTAGATCATACGAGACAAGAGGCAAGAGAAGAGTTTAGTGACTGGCCTCACGCGCTGCTCGCTATTGGAACATTTGGTTCAACAAGCAAGAACATTCATGAAGAGACTGAAGCAGAGAAGAAGTCTATCTCACATTCTCAGCCTTCCTCATATGATGATATTGAAGATTTTACTCCAGAGGAGGCCAAGAAGTTGCAGAAGGAGTTGATGAAGATCTTATCAAGAACTAAGAAAAGGAAGTCTGATGTGAATAGAGAGCTCACGAAAAATCTTCCTTTGGATAGATTCTTGAACTGTCCATCTAGTTTAGATGTGGAGAGGCGAATCAGCAATGCGCTCTGCGCTGTTGTGGATTCATCTGAAGAGAGTGAAGATATCGAGCGAACAATTAACGTTATTCTTGGTACATGCAAAGAGATATCTATAGAAAGCAAGAAGAAGACAGATATAAGCAAGAGGTCTGTTTCATATCTTTTCAAGAAGATCTTTGTATGCAGTGATGGATTTTCTACATCTCCAAACCCTAGCTTGAGAGACACGCTTCAAGAATCAAGAATGGAAAAGGTAGAAAGAGTATATAAATTTTATTCAAATATTGGGTTGAATCATAGCCTCTGATCAATATTTGTTTAATTGCAGTTGTTGAAGATGATGCTACATAAGAAGATTAATGCTCAAACCTCCTCGAAACCAACATCATCAACAACAAATAGATGCTTGCAAGGCAAGGAACAGCTCTCTTTGAAGTTTGAAGGACAAGAAACTAACGAAAGAAGTAGTAGTAGTAGTGACAGACATAAATGGGTCAAAACAGATTCTGATTGTGAGTTTTCATCAGATCTTCATTAAATTTAGTAAAAACGAATAAACAAACAAGAGCTGATTCGATCTTGTTTTGATTACAGTCATAGTTCTTGAGATCTGATCCAACCTTTGTCCTTCAATCTCTGGCAAGAATATATTCAGGGTACAGGTAATTAAGACATAGCAAAAGAATACTCTAAGCTTCTATGTTTCTATTTCCTTAAGCTTACGTGAGATGTTTTGTTTGATCTTTTATGCAGATTCAAACTATTATCGAGAAAAGTCAAAAGAAATAATGGAATGAGTCTCTTGTCTGGAGGATTTTTTATTTTTTTTTGGATCTGCATGTATATGTATACCTTCTCGTTTTTTTGCATGGTTTGATCTGTGGACGTTTGGTCCATAGAATCAAACATGTTCCTGAAACATAAATACATGTGTATCAAATCGCACTTACACCATACATGTGTGGTATGTGATTATTTGTGTAATTTTAAGGTGGACAATCTTTAGTTAAAATAAAGGAATTGTGAAATGAATAACACTTCTTCTTTCCCTTGGAGATATTCGATAAAATTGGAGAAAAGAAACATCGACTTGTGTGAGTGCTTAACACACAAGTCTAATAATGACTAATTTTTTCCTTTTCAAAATAAAAATAAAAATACATTTTTTGTAGTTTGTCCTTCGCGTATTATGTATCATATAAAAAGTTGGAACTCACAATTTTGTATCTGAAAAAAGATTACCGCAAGATAAGATAAAAACATAAATCTTTCGATAAATTTCTTATTCTACTGTAATATTTCTGATTCCGTTATTATCAATAGAGTAATAGTATAAAGAATTGTCTTACTTCAGTGGCTCCAACTGAAATATTAAAAAGAGAGTGACAATTGTCCTCAATTCAATTCAAAACATAGTGTTTTGGATTACTACGAAGATTATTTCTTTTGAGATTTAATTTTTCCACAAACAAATATGAAACTTTTATATGAAAAAATCTCTAGTTATCCTTATTGGTGAATTCTTTTTCTATATTTGTTTTGGTAGTTTTCATTGTTTAGATTTTTTTGCCTAAAATACTTAATAATACAATTCAACGTTAAAAAGAAAAAGAAATTCCAGTTCTCTTGGATTAGTAAGTGTTTTCAAATAAATACAAGGAACTGTAAGATTATTCTTCCCGGTGTGTGCTAATTTCAAACACATACACCTCTGCTTGTGACAATTAGCATAACACTTTAAATAATAATTTTTTAAAAAAAATCATATGCTAAACTATCTAATCATAAAAACATTGTTATATAGTTTGTTTTAGTACCTTTCTCCGAAGTTATAAAATCGAACTTTGGACTAGTGTAAGATTAATTATATGTAGCAGTAGTTATGGGCTATTTCGGCCCAAAGATGGAGATTAAACTTCCGAGGAATGTCACATAAGAAAACATGAGGTTTCAGCCCAAGCCCATTTCGTATACATTGCAAACAAGTACGTAAAAGAACTTTGAGAAACTTAAAATATTACAAAAAAATGGCTCCGTTCAAAAATATAATCGAAACCACATCACGCGAGGTCCCAGCACCAACAATACTTTTATTCCTTTAGCAAAAATATTATATTTTCCAGAACACGTTTTTTCTAACGAGCCGTAATCATGAAGCAACTTACTGTGATAATTGCATCCGTGAAAAGGGCAGTTCGGTCAATTTGCGTTTTGTTTATTGACCAATCGTATTAGGTGGGGATCAAAAGATATCTCCTTTGTTATTTCGTGGAAAAAACGCGAGTCAAACTATAAAATTTGCAAAAAAAATCATCTTTACCATATTATTGATATTATTATTCATTTCACTAAAAATACATTTTTATAAATATTTTTTTTGTGTCACGACCGGATTTGCGCAACTTGACGTTATCATAAGAGATGACTTCTATTTAAGTCACGTGTTTTAAAACTTGTGTCGGGTGGTCAGACAAGTGCTTTCTTTTGAATTTATTTTACACGGAACTCCGGAAATTACGAGACTGAGGCCCCCACACGGCCCACGTACTATTCTATTCCAGTTTCTTTCCGTTAAAGTTAACTAACGGTTTCGTGTAAATATCTCATGATTGTGAGTTCTTGTGAAAGGGCAATTTTGTAGATACAATCATCTTTGGGGTCCCTTTTAAGAATTTCTAAACGGCGTTTGATAACGTTGTCGTCGGTTCTTAACCCTTAAAGGAAAACGTGCGGGAAACTATAATCGAAAAACATTTTTGTTTATTCTAAATTTAAAATCTAACCGTCCATAAAACAGATATTCTGTACCAAACTAAACAAAAACATGTGAACATATTTTAAATGATAAGCGATAATTTGTTATACCAAACTTAACGATGGATTACGACCATTAAGTTTATTATTGTTATGAAATTCCTTTCTTATTATCATTTTAAAAAGTTATTTGTTATTAATAATCAATATTTCAAACATCTGAATTTTCATTCATCAATGAAAATTATAAATAACACATAGTGAAAAAGAATGATAAAAAATAAAACAAAATATAAAAGCTCATTTTATTTCTTTATTGGATGCTATTAAAGCGACATAAACTGAGTTTATAAAATACATGAGAGAGCTCGACACATGCCACTTGTACTCTTTCTTCCATTTGAAGCACCAAAAAAGAAGAAGAATAAGATAACAAATACATATTAAAAAAAAGACTCTGGAGAATCTCTCCTTTATCGTTCACAAGATGTCGAGAAGTGAAGATGCTAAGCCACGACCGCCGGAGAAGTTCAACTTTACCCGGAGATGTAGTTTGCTCAGCCGTTACTTGAAGGAGAAGGGTAGTTTCGGAAATATAGATCTTGGTTTGGTCCGAAAGTCTAATCCGGGTCTCGGGTTACCTGGAAACTCTAATCAACAACAAGGTATTTTATATCTTCCTAGCTCACACGTCCGCCACTTGTAATAGTAAACTCTGTTTTTGTTTATTCATTTGTGTGTCAGATCCTTAAACTCGAATTAATTTCTAATATGTAACCAACAAAAAAAAATTAAAGAATCGCAAAAATAATTATTATTAATGTTCAAAATATTAATAATAATTATTGTTATTTTGTAGAGTTTATTTGTTTGATTCCAGTAAAGCTGACAAGAGTGTTTATTCTCTTTATTCAGAGAAACAAAATGTGATGCATAAGGAAAATTCGGAACTCAAAGCCCTTAACGTCTTAAACGAACCCTCTAGCTCATTTGGAGGCAAAGCCAAAGCTACCAATCTCAGGTGAGGTCAATAATAATAGTACTTGTTGTTGATATTCCGGTTTCTTAATGGTTTTGTTTAACCGGATTTCGGTTTACAGTGAACCATCGGAGACAAGTAGTTCTCAGCTGACAATATTCTTTGGAGGAAAAGTTCTAGTATACAATGAGTTTCCTGTGGACAAAGCTAAAGAGATAATACAAGTAGCAAAACAAGCCAAGCCTGTGACTGAGATCAACATTCAGACACAGATCAATGACCACAATGACAAAAGCAACATGGTTCTTCCAGATCTCAACGAGCCCACAGATTCTGCTGATGTCAATCAGCAACAACAACAACAAAACCAGCTCGTGGAACGTATAGCACGTAGAGCTTCCCTTCATCGATTCTTTGCTAAACGTAAAGACAGGTATACTTAACTTGACTAGTTCAAAAGATTAAGTACTTGACAACGTATGTGCTCCTAAATTACCTAGTAATCAATCAAAACCGCAATGGATACATGACAATTTTCATATATTTTTCTTTCAATCACAGAGCTGTGGCTAGAGCTCCATACCAAGTAAACCAAAACGCTGGTCGTCATCATTATCCTCCCAAGCCAGAGACTGTGCCCGGTCAACAGCGAGAGCAGGGACTGTCATCACAACGACCGGACACTGCTGTTGCTCAAACCGTTTCCCATCCCAAACCAGAATGTGCTAAAGATATGTTGATGGAAGTTAAGGGGGAAGGCCAATGTTCGAAAGATCTCGAACTTAGGCTATAGTTTTGTTAAATATTTGTGAGAAACTTAAACTTAAGATTATCGTCTGACTTATTTAAGTGATTTTTGGCTTTGTACTATAGTTTGTAATCATTTTTAGCTTGAATATGTATAAATGCAATAGTGAATTTATACGCAATTTATAACAATTTGATTTGCAAGTCATAGTGAAGTTTATTTTTAGCCTTAAGAAGCAAGTTGTAACAATTTGGTTGACAATTTATCTGTAAACAAAATCAATCAAAACGATTCTATCGCCATATATGAATTTACCACAAACTATTTTTTAGTAATGGATATACGATCCGATCTGTCATATGTATATATCTCATTTATTTAATGGGGATGCATGCATGATCAGATTAATATATTAAGAATTTCATACCAAAAGAAAATATAGATTTCCAGTAATTACATAAGACCAATCAATGATTCATAATAAAAATATATAATTATTTAAGAGTTACTTAAAATTATTTACGAAACTGTACTTTATAAAAGTTAATATATGTTTCACTATTATACTTAATTATAATACTGAATAAATATATTCATAAATAACATATTTCAAAAATAAATTCACATTTGAATTTGGAAAGACAATTGGTAATAACATTTAAAAGCATGTAAGCATCTAATAAATTTAACATATATGAACATATCTTTCTCTTCTAATTACATTAAAAGTATCCTAATTAAGAAGCTTCGACTTTTCAGTTATGGACTACATCAAAAGCTTAAAATATATTAGCTTTCTTCTCTGGTAATATGATATTAAGATAATATTGAGCAAAAAATAAGGAAAAACATAATGTTATTTGAGCAAAAATTAGAAAAATGGTTGTTAATTATTCTTACTGTAGTAAGTATATGGTTAATTTTAACCTTTTCCATAAGTTTTTTTTGCACCCAGAGAGCCATATGAATCAATTTAAGGAGGTGAGAGTTTTTTGGTCAATAGTGTTTGGTTTTAGAGTCGCTTGTAAAAGTTTGTGGAAGTGGGAGAAGTCTGTGCTGATGGTATTAGGTTCCAGAATCACTTGTAAAAGCCTGGTTCGAGTGATCCTCTACATTCTACATATGGCTTTGTGGTCGTATCACCATCTTCTCTATGTTGTGTATCACGTACAATACATTGTGAGAAGGTGTTTGATATCTTGGTTAGTTGTAGCTGCTTGGGAGATTACATTAGGAAAGCTTGCAATAGTGTTGGATAATCAAGTGATGATATCCATTGAGAAAGCTCTCATTGTGATTGCAATAGTTATCTCCATTTGGCTTGTGAAGTCTCTAATGGTTATGCCACTAGCTGCTTGGTTTCACGTGAGCAACTGCGGCGAGAAGATCGTGGATGCTCTCTACTATGAGATCTGGTTGAGGTTCTATCGGCTCCTACAACCATGGAAATCAGTTCATACTTGCCACACAACGCAATATTGAAGTTTCAAGATCTGAATCCGCTTCATCTATCAGCTTGGCAGAGGAAGAAAATGATGACTGGAAAAGAAAAAATGTTAGTTCTCATTGCGATTGTGTTAGTTCTCTCTATCTTCTTTGTGAAGGTTGTTATGGTTAAGTCATTATCTGTTTGATTTCACATGAGCATGTACGGCGAAAAGATTGATGATTCTATATAATACGAGTATTTGTTTGAAGTTATGTCAGCTCTCCAACCATGTTAATCAGTCAATATTTGCCACACAACGCATTATTGAAGTTTGAAGATAATTGAAAAAGGTGTAGCGGCTATGATAAAATATAATTCTGATGCGAGAAGTGAAAAAAAAAGATACTTAAGAATGTGGCGAATGATAATTCATAGTAAGTTTCATATTATGTGTATTTATATATGTTAGAAATTACAAATGTTACTTGAAGTTTTTTCTATATTTTGAAGGTTTTTAGGCTTACAAGATCTCACGCAAGTCCTTTGATATGATAATTCTTTGAAGATGTTGGATATCATTCGGATGACGTGTGAAGATAACGAGAACATCCATGTCAGTTTATTATTCCTACAAGAATGGATGGTACAAATTCATATTGTTCAACTTTCAAGACTTAGACACAAATCTTACAAAAACAATGTTGTAGAGAAGAGTCTTTTTTTTTTCCCTTAAGATTATCTTGTTTAGGAAAAGAGGGATGTTCCAATCTAGAATGTTCAAGTCTCCCTTTCTTTCATTTTCATTTTCATTTTCTTTCCTTTCCCGTTGGTTTTGATTTAAGTACTTGCCCCAGTGTTAGTGTGTGAGTCTTAGGATTTTTCTTTTTGATAATTTTGTTAACTTTGATGTATGTTTGGTATATTTAGCTTACTGTTGTCTCAGTATTCAGTAGTGAGCTCAAAGTTTCCAGTTCGTGAGTCTCTAATTTAGTCAGGGGAAAGAGAAACCGTATACACTTCTAAGATGTACTAAATATTGTGCTTTGAATGGTTACCATTCTCAAAAATGTTGGTTACACAAGCTTTTCTCGGAATTTTTGTGTCTAAAAATCTGAGAAGTTTTGATTCTTTGTTGTATCCCCTCATTGTAATGAAATATAATTTGTTATTAATGAGACTTGATATTTTATTTTTTTCGTATCTGTGAAACTAAAGTTTCTGGTAACATTATCTACAAACGCATAAGCCATGCTTACAGTTTTAATTCAACTTGCCTTCAATAAAAAACACAGTAGGGAAGACAAGCAATTAGGCTCTTACAATGTTTACTAATTACGGCATCAATGTGGTAAGAATTGGTGTTTTTAGATTCCATCAAACGTCTCGCTGGTTCCACCTTTTTAATCATATCACCTTGCACAATACATGGCAAATATTTTTTTCAAAAAATAAGTATCCAAAATAATACATTTGAAACTGAACTAAATGTAGTAATATGAAGTAATAAAAATTATAAGACTCACATGAGTTAAGAAGAAGTACAACCACCAAAAACAATACAATATAACTCTCTTTTCCACGTTATTTAGTGTGTGTGATACTTTTATGAACATCTCTTTATCTATATATAGAGAGAAAGAGAGGTTTGACAAAAAAATAATAATAGAGAGAGGTAGGGTAACATGAGTTAGAATTGATTAAGTTTAAATTATGAGTCTAACTCATAAAGAACTCAAAAATGTTACAATGTATTAATTTGATGTTTGACTTATCAAGTGTTATGGTTGAGTTGCAATCTTGATTTATACTCTTTGTAGAATTTTTAATTCAAAATATAACTCAACATCACCGAAAAATCATGTTTTGAGATAGAATTTGTTTATTTACTGATTAAACGTAAAAAGTTATAAAAGAGAGGAAAATAGATTTGGTAGCGGTTGCAGCAGAATGAAGTAAAATAAACGTTTTATTCTTCAACATGAAGCACAAAATTTTGTTGAATACTCCTAATTCTAATTCATTATTTGGATAATGTTAAATACATGACTCATTTTTTTATAATAGAAAAAATGATTACATAAACTACACCACTTACACGATTTTAATCAACCAATTTATTTAAACCAGATTTTTCTGTTACACGATATGGAAATATGTAATTCTCTACGTTTATTAGCTTTCTAACACTTTTTTGTTCCAACTACATTATATATGTTAGCTCAAAGTAGAATGTTCAAAACTCCAAATCTGCTTTGTTGATAAGCTAAGATGTAAATGAAAAACTCTGTTCGCAGTTCCTTCTTTGCCTGCATAAACATGTTCATCAAGCTACATACCATGTGAAGCTAGTGTATAAACAAAAGGTAACATGTATAATCACTTCATGATCAAAATTATGTTTATCTCATATAAATATTAAAGAATCAACAATAATGTACACAAATCAAATCAACAATAATGTACACAAACTTTGTACTTGTGTATAAAAGGAAAACATAATAGTTTGGTTTTCTTCCTTGTCCTGTTATCTTGGCTTCGAGTCGTTTCCTTTGCTACGGAATGTAGAGAGTGAGAAGAATGATCTCTTAGAGTCTCCATCTTTGGTTTTAAAGCTCCCTAAACACACACAAACACACAAAACTATTGTCAGAGGAATTTCATGAAACCATTTAAGACAACAAAAACACTATATAAAAGATTGTTAATACCTTGTTCATCATCGTCACCTTCAGATGTCTTTACAGAGACCCAATCCATCAGATTGTTTGCAGGACGAGTTTTCTTTCCAAACTTAAGCAAACGTTTGATCCCTTTTGCTAAATCTTTCCGAGAATGGAGTGGAGAAGAGTTGGAAACAGTGACAGGACTCTGAGCTGTTGTTGTTCCCCATTTCTTTCTCATTCTTGGACTCCAAGAAGCATGACTTCCCATGGGAGACTCATCACCATTTGAATGCTCGTGTGGATAAGAGAATGTGTATTGCAATTTTGAGTTCCACGAGAGAGGACTCTCACTAGGTGAATCCATCAACGTGCCAACGTTATGCTGAAATGTTGTAGGTAGAGCTTGCACTGGTAAGTCGTTTCCAAGTGAAGGCTTTTCATCAGTAACATGAATATCCTCAACTACTAGAGTTTCCATTTCTCTAGCTTCGTCTTCTTCTTTGACAGGATTCACCACAACTTGTTTCTCTTCTTCTTCTTCTTCTTCTTCTGCCTCAGACTCAATTTCATCAAACTCATCATCCTTCAAGTTCTCTGGTACATCATCAATACCACTACCTTGCTTCTGATTCATCTCTTTGTTCATCATATCATCAAAGTATAGAGTTGCCAACTCTGTGAACTCTATGTTAGCAGAGAAGCTTTTCCTAAGTGATCTTGGTCGTCTTCCTTTATCAGGACACGGTACATCTTCCTTTCTAGTCTTCTTATTACTACTTCTCACCTGTGTTCGAATCATAGGAACATTTCTGACAGCTAAAGAAGATGGTTTTGTGTTTTCTTTCTTAAGATCAGAGAAATTAGGAACAGAAGATTGACTAATCTCTGCTGTTCTTCTCCCTCTCCCGGAAGTAATGTTAGTGTTTGAAACTTTACCTGATGGTTTTGAGACTCGGGAGTTCCGGTTTGGTGATGGACCCTTTCTAACTTGGGAGCTCCTTCCAATGGATCGCTTAACTTTCATGTCTTCTTCTTCTTCACTTTGTAATGAGCTTATAGGATGCTGTATAAAACATTCACCATACAATAAGACCAGATTTTATTATGTTCATCATATGAACTAAATGTTTTTTGATTACCTGAACCTTTTTCATACTTGACCGAGAGTTAAAAGATCTGAGCTTCTCTGCACGTTGGCGAGTACTTGATATTGAATCCTGTCTCTTCTCTGAAGCAGCAGAGAACTTAGCCTTCATCTCGGTTCTACTTCTCTCAATAGCTTCTTGCAATGACTTTAACTTAGTTTCTTTTGAACTCCATTCTTCTCTCAGTTTTGCATCCCTTTTCTTCATATACATCTCGTATAACATGCCTTTAGAATCATCTGAATAACTCAAATCAGATACATTCCGACGCATTACAACATTCTTGTTGTCTTTTTCATCGCCAGCTGGCTGATCTTCAGGGGAACCACGTCCTTTATGCTCGGTGACAATCTTCTCAAGGTCACTTGCCTTTGTTTTCAACTCGTAGTTAACCCCTTGAGAGCTTTCCCTAGACATTGTTGCTCTCTGCGGTTGATCCACAGATGTTGCACGAGCTCTATTTTTGCTGTCTTTTCCAGCTGAATCTGCATTCACAAGACTACTCTTGAGATCATCCGCTACATTAAATGATTCTTGTCTCTGTTCAGACCCTGCAGAATCCTTAAAAGTATACAGGACCTTGACTTTAAAATGTTTTTCAAGATCTTGTGAAACTAACCTGCAGAGGCTGGTTTTGTTGAGGTTGTTAAGACAGGTTGCTTGTATGATGGAAGTACCTCTTTCTTCCGGCTTTTTGATTGATGTTCATCACTTTTGATGTCAATACCATTTGCTATGTGAGCTGTTCTAGATCGCGAATGTGCAACATTGTGAGGCTTGGATGCAAAGCTCTCTTCTTCTCTCCGCCTTAAAGCATCATCATCAGTCTGGTTTTGAAAATCATCACATTCAGTAGAACACACATCATCATCATCATCATCACCATTGTTACTGTTTTCTTCATACTCTCTTGGCACTATGGCATCAGGATTAGCAGAAGATGGTGTACTCGAGGGACCTTCTTCCTTGCCACTACCATCAAAGCTCATGTCACTAACAACACTCCATCTTCTTAAGACAGATATCTCAGGGACTACAGGAGCAGCTGATGAGACATCAGAAGAAAGTCTCCTCAGTTCTATGGATTTAGCAATAACCACAGGTTTGTGTCCTGCAGAGTTTGAACTTTCAGTCTTTTTGCTCTCAAAGAGATTAATCCTATCTTGCACGCTGAGTCTCCTTGTTTGTTGACTGGCCTTAACCTTACAAGACTCGTCCAAACTCTCATGTTTCTTCTCCTCTTCATCATTCTTACTACTTTGAATTTGACTCATGTTTGTTTCATTGACTGATGTCAAGTTCTTCTTGATTAGCTCTGGTCTTCTTTCACATAATGACATATATTTTCCACATGCTTCACTGATAAAATCAAAGAATATATTAGGATCAAAAAGTTAAAACACAATTGCATGAAAGTGAAACATCAAGGAAAAAAAAAGAGAAGAGCTTACTTTAAATGATGTGCCCCGAATGTATCAGCAAAACGTTGGAGATGAGAAACAGTTTGAGGATCAAAACCATTAGCTGAGGCGTGAGCTATCGAAGTGGTTAAGTCCTTTGTAATAGCCTCAAGTCTTAAATCTATAGCTCTTAAGAGCTCCTTCCTGTACACAAACACATAGAAAAGCTAGTCAGCAACACGCACCTTGACCCTTTAATATAAAAGTAGAGAGGGTTACTTACTTTGTTGCATCAGTTACGCCTC
Source organism: Moricandia moricandioides (assembly GCA_905132885.1). Taxonomy (NCBI): domain Eukaryota; kingdom Viridiplantae; phylum Streptophyta; class Magnoliopsida; order Brassicales; family Brassicaceae; genus Moricandia; species Moricandia moricandioides. Next base: position 35,772 of record CAJHQQ010002352.1, read on the forward strand.
CATCATCTGAAACATGAAAAAACAAACTTAAGAACAAGTTTGGTCGTAAAAAATTAAAAAAATTGATGGAACAAAAGAGAAAGTAAACAGACCACGAGAATATAATGTCCGAGCAGCTTCCAACTGTGACATCTCCGTATCAAATGTATTGACTCTTTCCAAAACTTCTGGACCGTTAACAAACTGAACAAACCTGAAAAGATGTCCAATAACTAAAGCTACTTGTAACTTTTAAGTCACATGACAAAACAAAACGTTTGATTAAAAAAAAACCTCGCGAGTGTTCTTCTTGTGAACCAGGGTTTGCCATTGTTGTTTGTTTCTACTTCTGCTCTAAACAATGAATGTGTTGCAAGAACACTCAGGTGATTCACAAATGGTTGGATTAATCCTGAAGCCAGTTTCTCTGTTTCTCCATTACTCGATACAGACAACTCGCATCTGTTAACACACCGAGGATCAAACAAGACTTTCATCAACAAGGACATATCAGTAGGGGGGATTAGATATACTAACCGTGAATGTTTTTGAGAAAGTTCAAAGATAGCATAGTCAAGAACAGTATCAGCCTTCATTGTTTACACTAGTGAAAAGCTCTCTTTTTCCTGTTCCAGAATCATTCAATAGATAATAAGAATTTCATGAGACTAGCAATTAAATGTATAGCATCAAAAAGAAACAAGAGTTTAAGTCAGCTCCTTTACTATCAAACTATAAATCTCCAGGAAATTGTAAACCGATGCTTCCTAGGTCACCAACACTAAGAACCGTAACAGTGTCTACATACCTGTTACTTCAATGGTTTTTTTGTAATAGAAATGTAATCTTTCTCGTTGCCCAAGTTGAGAGCGTTCTTTTTCTTTTTAATCTCTCTAAGCGATCTAGAAGATATAGAATGTGGAGAAGCTCTATACTCTATAGAGAGAGAGAGAGAGCTTGCTTCTGACAACTTTCAACTTCTTTTATTTTTCCTTGGCGTAACAGTCTAATCAGAAAATACGAAGGACGCAAGAGTCGAGAATAAGATACCAAAACTCAGTAGTGTTTTTACCAAATTACCCTTCCGGTTAACCGAATAGAAACAAACAACAATACCCACTTTGGACAAATGTTCAAAAAATCGTTAAGTGGTAATTATGTACTTTATAGAAACGAGCGAATAAGCAAATTATTCGAAACTTAGGCGAAGTTTAGATGTTAACGAATTATTGATTTATTATATATATATATATATGATATTTATATGAACTATTTTAATTTTTAAGTAGAAATATAAAATTATTGTGATAAATTGTTAAAATTAAGTATACTAAACAAAAGAAATTAGACAAATTTATAGATTTATACTAACATTATTACTTAAATTAACATATTTAGATTAATTTTAGATTAATTTTAACAGATTTCAAATAATTTAAATTTATTTGAATCATATAAATTAAATTTTATAAAAATTGTTTTGGATATGACTAAATTACCGACTAGGTAAAAGTTTAGGTATCGTCTAGACAATTTTTAAAACGTTCGTTTGGACCATGTTGTCCCATTTTTTTGTTTTGTCAAATTATCATTAGTTAATTTCTATTATATATAAAACGATTCTATGGTGTTAATAGTTTTGAACGGCCAGTGGAACTCTCTCAACGCATCCGGTTTTAAGTAATTTGAGATTTGGTATTTGGAGGTGGTTTAGTAGGATGGGGGCAGTCTTGTAAGATGGACTTGGTAGAAGAGATGTGGTCAAGGCTCCTCGACTATGTGGACCAACACCCAATGATCGAATATTTAACGGTAATAAATATTATTTCGGCAAAACAAAAAAAAATATGTTGAGTAGAGACAACGAAAGTCATATATACACATTTTGTTTAATTTTCAACCTCATATCTTCTTCTTTTTTTCTAAGATATTAAAGGGTATATAAAATCTCTCTAATTTTTCGTGGAAGTACTTGTAGACGTAAATGAGTCTACATGTTTTTTTTTTTGCTAAAATAATGACTCGACGTGTTTCTAAAACTTATCGAATTCTTGTAAAGGTGCATGGTCTCATCAACATATAAGAATATCATAATAATTGTTTTGAGTATTTACTGATGTCTATTCATTTTGTAGCTAATAATATAAAGTCTCTTTTCATTGATCAATATATAATGGAAATAGTACTGTGATATTTTTCGTTGATTTTCATGGAATAATTATTAACAAAACACGTGATGTGAACGCGTAATAATATTCTTCACTTTGAAAAAGTATTATTCTTCACATGCAAGCAAAATATTAAAGATCCAAAATATAGTTCATTCATGCCACATTGAGTGTACTTCCATGTTTTTCAATTAAATACGCTACAACATTTTAATCAAATGTGACAAAACTCCTAAATAGTTAAATAATAGTATTTTTTTTTGTAGAAAATAGTTAAACCATATAACATCATATTGACCCCCTTATTGGTATTTTGTAGCAAGTAATTAAAGTATACTTAATTTTTTTTATGTCGTTCCTGTTTACTACAAAAGGAGCGTTAAGTGAACAAGATGCGTCTACACTGTCGGTATGACATAAGCTTGAGCACATGCGACATGTTCCTCTCATTCTGTGTCATTTTCTTTTTTTTCTTCTTCCTTTTGTCCCATGTGTCTTCGTCAATGATTAATCTTTCTTTATTAATCTTCATGCCAAAACTAATATTATTAAGTTCTTTAACTTTGACGAATGATTGATCAAAATCAGCTTAACTGATTGCGTATAACAATTAACAACAACACATGGATATTTACCAAGCCTGATAATAAAACCAAATCGGTTTAAAATAAATAAAAAACATCACTAAACCACACGAGGAAAAGAAAGTATACATAACATAAATTATGTAATATAGAAATATAATTCTAAGATGCATGAAAATATTTCTTAGTAAACTGTTTATTATCAGATTACCACCCTCGGTAAACCGATAGAGAGATTGGAATTGGTTTAGATATACCAAACCAAACAGTTTGCCGCCTTCTTTAATTTTTCTTATCAGTGGACCCAACAAAGGAAGTCGGGTGGTTTAGTGGGTCTCACTCTCCACCGAAACAACCGCACCATCAAGCGACTATGATCCAACGGTGTTCATTGGACAGTAAAGAAAAACAGCTGTACTGGACCGGCCCTACCATCTGACGAACCGTGATTACACGTGTGTCTCTATCAAGAGAAGGAAAATAAATAGTGTAAGACCGTCAGGGTCCAAAGGAGGCGTTGTCAATGTGTAACTTCATTTATGTATGCCCATGATGGTAACACGTTAAACAATTCTATTTAAACTCTTCGATTTCCACCAATCTCGTAATGGGCCTATTTGGGCCAGACTCACGCCGTCGTTATACTATACGCTGCGTTTCATTACTTAGACCAATATTATCGACGTATTTTACATACATCCTTAGTGTAAATTCAGAATATAATAAATGAATAATAAAGAAAAAAAAGAGGACGTAGGTTAAATAAGAAGTTTTGGACCTCGTCCTTAAAGAGCATGTGTCATGGCTTTTCTCCATTGTCTTCTTCCTCTCCACTCCATCATCTTATTTCTTTTCAGTCCCATCAATATTCACAAATTTCATTAAAGTCCCATAACAAAGTCATAAGCTACAAATATTATTAAAAAACTCTAAGGACTTGCAAGATAGTCCCACGATGTTGTTGATCTTAGTTCGCAATAAGAATGACCTCAGATGCACTCAAAGTCTAGAATTATACCCCTCTATCCCAGATGTTTTCAAAAATATTTGTTTCAAAATATAAGATGTTTAGATATTTTAAATTAATTTAATTTTATTAAAATTGGTTGACCAATAATATTTCACTATGTTATTTATGATTGATTATCTGTTTTAAATTTATTCTACTAATAATATTATTTTTTTAAAAATTAAAGTTTTCAATTTTTGTGTATTTTATATTATGAAAAGGAGAGAGTACTTATTAGCATATAGGATACATTCTCATATTTTTAGATCCTGATCCAATTACGATTGTATTGCCTTTGGATTCATTTATGTAACATGTGACGCCATTGTTATATCATGGTGCATATAATATATGAACTAATTAAAAACAGGCATTCGGTGACAGCCATTTGAGTCCATTTCTGCCACTAGAAAGGCAAGTAGAGCCGTGCGTGCAAATGCAATTGGGGTGGTCCTGCGTCATGTGACGGCGCATTGTGTTATTAACACATGCAAAATATATAGTATATAAAATGGAGCAAAATGTCATTAAAACATAATATTTTTTATTGACGGAATTAGAGTTTCTAGTATGATTAAGAATGATTAGAAAACAAAAGCGAATGAAATGTTTTAGCGATGGCATTGGATCATGAAGGAACAAATAAAAACTTTCAATAAAGAAAATATATATTAAGAAAAATAAGTATATGATATCGCTGTCAATAAGTGTAAAACTCAGCCAACTCCTGGACGGATCCTCTTCCTTGATCATCATCATCGTGATCGGAGCAACTGTCTTCGAGCATCCATAATAAGTGCTCGAACAATACGACTTCACAAGCTACCAAGACAGTCTTTTGATCGTGACGTTCTTCGATGAATCTCGATGATCGATCAAGTAGTTCTTGGACAAGCGGATGGTTAATGACGTGGGAACTAAGCATGTAAGGTCTCCGAGACTTCCCGACGTAGACCAGTTCAAGATCGTCGCATTTTGAGAACTTGGCGGGGTGGTGGATACGGTGGTAGAGTAGTGGTTCTTGGTGAATGAAGCCCATTTCTTTATGATCGACTTGAGCTTTGTTAGCTTCCCAAGTTTAGCCATTAGTAAATCATAAACCTTGGGTTTTGAGCAAAATAAACAAAAGAAGTTATCAAGAGAATTGTCTTGAAGATGATGAAGTTACGTTCGTTTGTATTTATACTGAGAGATGGATAGAGAAAGCTGAACAGCTAATAAAGACAAAGGGTACACAATCCGTAAATTTAGTGTCTCCTTGCTATAATTTCATTTATGTATATATTATATAACGTAAAACATGTGTGCGAAAGCATGCATGCATGTTGATACGTGAATACGTCATACGTGTGTTAGTGGCTTGGACAATCTCATGTTATATGTGTTGTTGTCTAATGATCAGATCAAGGGTGATCAATGGTTTCTTAGATAAAGATTACATCATGTTCACAATGTTGAATTTATATCTATCGACATTGTAATTTAGATATATATAAATTTCGAAATTAATCTGTACGTGTATTCTGAAATGTAAAAGACAAACACTGGTCCTCGGAGGCAATGTAGTATCTGGCATACCAACTTTACTGATTGTGCTTTTATTGGTTTTGATAAAATCCTATCTCATCTAACTGAAATTTAAATAGTGAAGAAAAGAGTTGCATTTTTCATTTATAACGATTAGACAGCTTTTAATTTTGTTTTTTGGTGGTCAAACAAGTTGTGCCAACTCCCAACAAAATCAAAATATTAAATTCAAAGAAAGAAATATACTCCCTCCGTTTTTTTTATAGTATTTGACGTTTTAGGATTATGCACACATATTAAGAAACATTTAATTTTTTATCATTTTCTAAACAAAAACATCATTAATTATTTACCTAACCACAATTCAACTAATAATAAAATAGAAAGTATAATATCATTAGTCATCTAACATTAATTAGTAATAAATTTTACATAGAAATTTGAAAACGTCAAATAATTTGGAACAAAAAATTTTTCTCAAAACGTCAATTATTAAAAAACGGAGGGAGTAATAAAATACACTGAACAAACAAGTTAGCTGCAAGAGGCAAGAGCAAATAAGCCAGTTGAGATGTTGTTCTTAAAGAGCAAATAATCCAATCTATCATAAAATTTTGAGTACTAACGGCATTTCCAAAAGAAGTTTCTAGTTACAGGTTATATATTTATATATTAATATTTAATTGTGAAGTTTTTAACTTTATAGAAAAATCAATCTAAAACTTTTATATAAAAATACTTTGAGTTGGATTTTTCATAAAATTAAAAATTTTATAATTAAATATTAATATATATATATATATATATATTTGAAAACTCCGAGAGCTAGAACCCCGTTGGGGGTGTTCTAATACTATACCATACCACGGTACACCACAATGCATAATGAATTTAAATCCACTGGATCATATATTTTCAATCAAATTGTATGAAAAAGAAACTTTGCAATATGAAAAAGCAGACACTGGTTCAACAATGTTTAATGTTATGGTTTTGAGAACATTGATCGTCTATAAAAATCTCAATAAAACTTTATGCTCTCACAAAAGCTCTAACTGATGCTCTCGCATCTTAGTTTCTGTGAACATAATGTCGATGGAAAAGAAACGGTATGAGTCTCCTTTGCTTATTATTACTCAAGATTGATCATATCTATCAAGAGAGGTCTAAAAAAATCAGAAACACTTAGTTGCGGAACTCATCCATGAAGCTCTTGTGGAACTCAGTGAGACGGTTTACGATTGCAGGAATCTTATCTTCTTGAGGAAGTATAGTGCACCTGAAATGCCATGTTCCAGGTACCTGCATAAAACCGACCAAAACACACAAAGATTAATAACAACAGCAAGTGAAGTTTTGTTCGGTTACTTGGAGGGAAAAAAAAAATCAAACCTGTCTAAAGCCAGAACCAGGGACTACGACTATTCCAGTAGCGTTTAAGAGGCGTTTGCAGTAGTACGCGTCTGGTGCTGTCTTTGCAGCTTCTGCAGCTGCGATGGCCTTTTTTGGAAGGTTAATGCAAGGGAATAGATACATAGCTCCTTCTGCTCTATTGCATGTGATACCCTCTAACTTGTTCAGAGCTTCTTCAAGGGTCTGCACGGTTGAACTCAAAACGCATTAAGACCATACAAATCTAAAATCATGATTGCTAGTAAGTTCTATGTGAATGGCTAACCTTTGCACGTTTTGCTAAAGACGAGAGGATTCCTTCTTTCTCTGCTATGTATGAATCATAAGAGTCGTCACCAGGCTGACACAATTTCATAAAAGCTGTTAAAGTCAATTGAGCTTAAACCAAACCAGCTGTTAAAGTAACATAGATGTTTTAATACCTTGGGAGGGCTCATGACAAGGCTGGCGAGAATTTGACCAGAGATGTTGGAGCAAAGATTCACAGAAGCCACTTTGTATATCTGTTCTCTTACATCAGAAGTGAATCCAGTAACCTCCATGTAACCGCCTCTTTTCCCACACTCTCCGTAGTACCCTATTGAAAAAAAGAATGAATCCAGTTTTGAGAATAGTTGCTCATTGAGCATAAGCTTATCAAAAGACTAGGAAACAAGTTATTTTCAAACCTTTGGAGATAGATTGGAACGAGACTAAGCAGATATCCTTCTCACCGTAGCCCATAGACCGGGCTACTTTCTTGAAAGAGTGGAACTTTTTGTCAGGGACGTAAACATTCTCCTGATAAACCTCGTCAGCTAAAAGAACTAATCCTTCTTTCTTACAGAAATCAACAATCTCACGCTGGTTTTCTTCCGCAAGAACCTTTAACCAGACAAATAACATCCCAAAATTCAGACAAACTGTAAAGTTTGCGTCGCAATAGATTTGTTGGTTTGGTCTTGAAGATCCAACTTACCTGTCCTGTCGGGTTGCCAGGGTTAATGACCGCCAAGGCTCTTACAGTGATGCCCTTTGACCTAGCATCCTCCAGTTGCTTCTTCAGCTCAGATATTTCAAGGCCCCATCCTGATGCTTCGTCAAGGTAGTATGGAACCTACCAGAAGAAGATAACAGCAATCAGAAGAAAGAAGGTATGCACCAAAATGATATCGTCATCAGACATACATACCAGACTTCCACCATGAAGGGCAATGGAAGCTGAGTACAATGGGTACTGAGGAATAGGGCAAAGGATTCCATCTTTCTCTGAACTTATGAGAAGTTGCATCATCATATGAACCTAGAACAAGAGAACATTACTGTCACCATAAAAAAACAACTTGTTCTGTAATTTTCTTCGAGTTCAGGGAGTTTGATGATCGTTACCCCAGGGCTTGCACCATCTGTCATGAAAATGTCATTAGGATCAGCAGGGAAACCATCACGGGCTTCGATTCCAGCAGCAATTGCATCACGTAGTCCCTTGATACCCTGAGACAAAACATAAGATAAAGAAAATGAACTATTCACTCAGAGAGAGGGAGAGATACTGGTTATGATTGACAATGCTACAAACCTGGCTGTGGCTGTAAGCACCGGTAGCTTTCCCAGGAATCTGGTCAAGAATCTTCCAAGCACGATCAATAGAATCAGAACTGATAAACATTGCAACATCCATTGTTAAAAAAAATCTTATACCACCAGAACAGTGAGGTTAGAACATATAAATGGTACCTGAACAAACCATGTGTGGCACTCTCGTCCAACAAAGCTGTGTGGGAACACAAAGCAAGAACCTGAGACATGCATGTTACAAGTTAACTCAACATATGTAACAAATCAGAACCATCAAAGCTCACTTATTTGTACCTCTCTGAAAAATGTTATCGGCTGTTGGCCAAGGGACTGCGGATTTCCGATGTTACAGTAGATAATCTGCCAAAAAGCGGTGACATTTGTAAGTAAGAATCAATTTTGACAACACGAAGAAAGACGACACCCACTGAAGATTATAAGTTACCTCATCGAAGGGATAAGCGTCCTTGTTAATCTTCAAATCTTCTTGCAACCTCTGTAAAGTAGGGGAGCAGAAAGCAAAATGAGCAAAGCAGTCTCAGTAAACTTAGAAGATTACAATTTAGGACAAAGATGCTAGCTTTACCTGAGCAATGTTGACAATTTCTCCACGGACAGCATACTCACATTTCAGAACCTGACACAACCTCAAAAAAAAACACAAATTGTTTAAGAACCCAAAAAGAAAGACATAAGTTAGTAGAACTAGCTGTAGATGCAGAACTGTTCCCTGAGGAAACTATTCTGATCATGTCAACAAATTGGGAAGCATCAAACAATCATTTAATAAATCACAAAGATGGAATCTAGTAAGATCAAATGAATCTAGAAAGGAACAGAGATACTAAAAGCAATCCAAATAAAAAAAATCAGCTAATAATAATACAAAACAAAGAGACAAATCATTTAAAGTGTTAATAATCAACCTCTAAGCAGATGCTCAAAAAATCTCAATCTCCAAATACATATAACAAACAAAAAATGAATTGATAAAACAAGAGAAAGGCGAGAGAAACAAAAACTCCAACCTTGGGGTTGAGGGAGTGAAGAGTAACGGGAAGAGAGGAAGATGATGAATCAGAGGCAGACATGTCGGAAGACGAGGAAAAGAGACGCGGCGAAGAAAGAAGAGGAGCAGAATCGGAAGCAGCTAGAGAGAGAAGGCGGAGGCTTTTGTGATTGTGATGATGAAGACGACGAGTCTGGTCTATGAGATTTTTAGCTTGGCCAATCACGAATCTCCGCATCTCTCTCTGTGTCAGCTTTTTTATATTTTACTTGCTCCTCAATCCAATCGTTGTTTTTTTTTTGGACAGAAACTTTTCTTTCCCTGTTTTTGACCATTTACTTTTATTGCGTCCACCGATTTCGATTTTTTGGGAATATTTTATTATTTCCCTTTTTCTTTCTATTTTGTGAAAGATGAACTACATTATTTTTTGATCAAAAAAAAAAAAAAAAAAAAAAAAAAGAACTACATTATTATATTCCCAAAAAATGAAAGTATTTAAGTTATTTATTGTTTTTTTTCTTAATTGTGTTTCCAGAATGGGTAACCCGATTCTAATGTTAATAATATAACAATTCAACATTAATCAACTTCCGGTGGAAACTGTATTCAGACAAAACCATGTGCGACTTTATTATATTTCTTGGGCTATTATAGGGCCGGATTACGGCTATCTCTCTTCTGGCCCAAGAAGAGGTTAATTCGCTGTTTTCTTTTCCTCTTGTAGCATTGCTATCGAATCTTAGATACGAACCGGAATAAATTGTTGATTATTGTTCGGTTTAGCTAAACCATTCCAAGTTTGGCTATTTTGGAGAAACCCCAGCGAGAAAGGAGAGACAGAACCATCCTCCTCGACAAAATTCGATCAAGGTGATGAATATTTCTATCATATTTTTATTGGATCTACTGTTATCTGCTTAGGTATTCCTCGCTGCATTTTCATTTTTGATGTGATTTTTTTTTCGTGTTTTGAAGTAGTGGTCTTCTTTCTGTATATGTTGTGAGGTAGTTACATGAATTGTAGTATGGGCTTGTTAAGTTTTCTTATTCCATGCTAAACTTGTCTTGAATTGAAGCCAATTCTTAATAATTTGTCTATAGGATCAACTGCATTATTTTTTATACTATTTTTTTTTGTGCAGATTTGCATGGTTAATGCAATTGTGTGTTTGTTATTTTCTTATGTTTTAGAATATGATAAAAATATTCTGGAAGGTAGTGATGGAACACCTTTTGCAGGTGATATTCTTTCTGAAATTTCTTGGCTTGAATAGAAAACAATGTTGGAGTGAATATGTTCAGTCATGAGCTGATTATGTGTGTTTCAGTTCTTAACCTGAACACAATGTTCACAGCCCAGCATTCCGAAAGCTGTTTCCAGAGTATGTAGAGAAGTATCCTCACCAGAGTCTCAGAGTCAGAGAAAACAGTAGTCAACCCAACAAAGGAGAACTCAGAGGGTGGAGAAGAACAAGAAACGTGGATTATACTGTTACTAGTGTCTGTTCTCGTTGCCTTTGCTTCAACTCTATGCAACAGAACATAGAATGTCTCCTTCTTTTCTCTCCCCGTTGACACAAGCTTGGTTTCACTCTTATGTATATATCTAGTAGCTTCGTTGGAACTAGTTTGTATAGTAGAATGGTTTGTTTATTTGCATTTGATATTAATTATTGAACCGTATGGTTTTCAATTCTATTACTTATCCAAAGAGCCAATGTGTGTTTTGTTTCATCAATCAAATATATTATAGCGTATATCTCCCTCTCTCTCGACGATGGACCGCGACTCGTCGGACGGCGACGAGGAACACCGGAACTTAATCCCACATAACGATCTCAATCGCCGCCGTGAAGACGAGCTTCACTCCGTCACCACCGCCATAGCCAGGGCAAACGGCACTGGCACAAGCCCAAGATCGGCGTTCCAGATCGAGGAAACATCATCACGATCCGGGAACCATCGAGAAATCTCACTCAATGGACGTTACGTCATCACTGCCGTCGTCTCACTAACTCTTCTCCTCGGCTTTTTCTTCTTCTTATTCACTGATACTCGTAGCTTCTTCTCTGTCGATCTCTCAAGCTTTAAGCTTGATCCAATCTCGGTTCGGGCCAAGGAATCTGAGCTCCGCGCTCTATATCTTCTGAAACAGCAACAGCTCGCGCTTGTCTCTCTCTTGAACCATAACTCCTCGAATGCGATTGATACTTCTCTAGTAATAGACAATGTGAAAGCTGCTATAAAGAAGCAGATCTCACTGAGTAGAGAGATCGAAGAGGTGCTTCTATCACCGCACAGGACAGGGAACTCTTCCGTATCTGGTCTTGGTTCAGACAGCATCAGTGGCTCTTACTACAATGACAGATGTGGAAAAGTAGATCAGAACTTGTCGGTGAGGAGAACGGTGGAGTGGAAGCCTAGAGAAGACAAGTTCCTTTTTGCGATCTGTCTCTCAGGGCAAATGAGCAACCACTTGATTTGCTTAGAGAAACATATGTTCTTCGCTGCGTTGTTAGATCGTGTTCTGGTGATCCCGAGTCCTAAGTTTGATTACCAGTATGATAGAGTGATAGATATAGATCGGATTAATACTTGCTTGGGAAGAACTGTTGTTGTTTCTTTTGATCAGTTCAAGGAGATGGATAAGAAGAAGAATGCTCATATTGATAGGTTCATTTGTTACTTCTCGTCGCCGCAGCCTTGTTATGTGGACGAGGAGCATGTTAATAAGCTCAAGGGGTTGGGGGTTTCTATTGGTGGGAAGCTTGAGTCTCCTTGGAGTGAGGATATAAAGAAGCCGAGTAAGAGAACTTTTCAAGAGGTGGAGGAGAAGTTTAAGGCTGATGATGGTGTGATTGCTATAGGGGATGTTTTCTATGCTGATATGGAGAAAGATTGGGTGATGCAACCTGGTGGACCTATTAACCACAAATGCAAGACATTGATCGAACCCAGTAGGCTCATTTTGTTGACAGCGCAGCGGTTCATCCAGACGTTCTTGGGAAAGAATTTTGTCGCGTTTCATCTCCGTAGACATGGGTTCCTCAAGTTCTGGTGAGATCTTTTTGCATGTGTCTCTTTTTAGGTTACATAAGCTTGTTATTGTTTTCGTAATGTATCTTGATAGTGTAGCTAACACTTGATTGATTGAGATATTAGAATACCATTCGGTTCTGTTTTTTTAATTAGTATATATATCTCCATCTAGCAGTGTGACATGTGCTTTGCTTAGACACTTCTGTGTAACGATTAAATACTGTGCTGATGTTGATGTTCGAGCTAGGGGACTAAGTTAGGATTTTGATAAAACTGTGTCCGATTTACATCTGGCTCTGTCTAATGGAATGATTTTTGACTAGCAACGCAAAATCGCCGAGTTGCTTTTATCCGATACCACAAGCTGCAGACTGCATCAGTCGGATAGTGGAAAGAGCCAATGCTCCAGTAATCTACCTTTCAACAGATGCTGCAGAAAGTGAAACTGGTCTGCTTCAGTCACTAGTAGTCGTAAACAGAAAAGTCGTTCCACTTGTCAAACGTCCACCTCGCAACTCAGCGGAAAAGTGGGACTCGTTGTTGTATAGACATGGTATAGAGGACGACTCTCAGGTAATTAATGCCACTGCGATGATCCCTTTATTGCTTGTTTATGGACCAACGACTTTGTTCTCTAGAAATCGCTCGAAACCCTGTCTCCAGTGTGATATTTAACAGCAATAAAATCTAATGGATTATGATCTTGTAACGGTCTTTGTTTGATATGTCTTGACAAGACTCTCTTCTTTCTCGTATTCACTTGCTTGTGGTTGGATTTTGGAATGTGTAGGTGGATGCTATGTTGGATAAGACAATATGTGCAATGTCAAGTGTCTTCATTGGCGCATCGGGTTCTACTTTTACAGAGGACATCTTGCGTCTAAGGAAAGACTGGGGAACTTCATCTATGTGCGATGAGTATCTCTGTCGAGGTGAAGAACCAAACTTCATAGCAGAAGATGAATAAAAAAAAGGAAACACATTCGTTAACTTCTTACGTCTCTCCATTGTTCTTATTTTCTTACATGTATTATAATAGTGCCTTTAGTGTCAAATTCTTTTGATCTTTTTCAACAATTTTGTGATCGCAAGATAGAGTTTATTCCTTGAGAATCATCAGTTTTGTTGGAACTACTTGATAGCTTCTGAAATTTTGCAGAGATTGTGGACAGAACTGAATTACAAAGGGGTATGTTTGAGTTCTGCTGTCACCAGAAAACAACACTACATTACCAACTACATAGATCATATGAATGTTCTAGTTTTTGTTCTTCACTCTTGACCTTAAGAATTAGGGAAGAACTCAAGAGAGAGTGGTTTTAGACAGTATGAGCTGCACGGATCGTCTCTGTGTCAATTTGCTTGAGCTTGATCACTGATTCTAAATGCCTTGACACCGTGTGTCCCTCCACGAGCCTATCAGATGATGACCAAAGATAAAAGTTTTGTATTATGAATTGGAAGAGAGAAACCAAAAGGCAGTATAGATAAAAAAGAACCTGGCAATTTCTGCACGCCTTCTGGTTTGTTCAGCGATCCAAGAAGGTCGAGAACGACTTCCACTGAGTTCTTCTGCTGAATGACTTCTCTGAGTGATGGTTACATTGGCCGTTCCTTCATCTTTCTTGTAAGTAAATGCTGTCTACAATACAGAACCCACCAGTGTTTGTCTTTAAAAGAACAGAGTATAAGTCTTGAGTAACAAGCAGACATGCACCAACCTTACGGTCTAATACGAGGTTCCAAGCATCTCCACTCAATGCGTAATGGAAGACGAACTTTATAATATCTAGAGGTACGTAAAATATCAGACTGTATAACCATATAACACCTGCCCACCCCCATCCAATGCCTGTGATGTTAGCAAAGCTTATATTGGCATAGACAGCAATCAATGTAGCTGCCTGTGTACATGAAGCAGACAAGTCAACATCAAGAGTCCTATGGATGCTATATAGCGTTCTGTGATGATAAGGAGAGTTCTTACAAGTTGAGCAACAATGAAAGCAAAAACAAGGAGAGTCCCGGGACGTTCTAGAAATGACCAGCTTCGACTACGTGTTACGAATATGAGTGCTTGGCTTATGATGCTCACTTGGAGATACACTGCGGATGAGACTTGTTCACTGTTGTTGGCTACTGATTTGACATGGAAGTGTGTCTGCAGCGGAAAAAGATCAAGGGATGGATATGGGTATACATTCTTCTCAGTAAGCAAAATCAAATATACCTCGAAGAAGGTGGTAGAGACAATGAGCCAGTAGAACAAGACTGTGACCAATGCTAAGTATGTTCCAATGACAATTCCTGTCGCAAATATCTGGTTGAGCTTCCAACTTTCTGGTGTAGGAGATGGCCTAACTCTATCTTTAGAGATAGTCATGATGGTCCCTGATGCATAGGTGATCAACAAGTGCACTTGAGAATGTTAATAACTAGCTTTTTACAACATCAACATGAAGAAGCTATTGAGAGGATCATAAGATTACCATCATTGAGTATTGCGATGATAAGAACCATGAAAGGTGGAAAGTCATATTTCCATATCAATGCTAAAAGTGTGAAACCAAGCTGCATGAAACAATGATAAGAAGAGAAAGCTCAAGTAGATGTAAATGTAACTTAACTAACATGGGTCAGATCATGAACTATGAAGCTTCTTACCACTATTCGTATGGTGATTGAGACTGCATATACCTGCAAATACGTAGTGATTAGTGTGAATCTACTTGGAAAGTTGAACTTCTTTAGCTATAATGTGGAATCAGATGATGGTACTTAACTGTATAGTTCTTCATCCGCTGGAAAATGGCTCTGCTAGTCAAGACAGCACTGATTATTACACTTAACCCAGGCTCAGTTAGTACAATGTCAGCAGAACTTCTTGCAGCATCTGTTGCATCAGCTACAGCTATTCCAATGTCAGCTTTTTTTAGAGCAGGAGCATCATTCACACCATCTCCGGTCATGCCAACCACATGTTTCTTTTCTTGTAAGATCTTTACAATCTCATACTTGTGTTCTGTAACATGAAAAACAAAATAAAAAACGGTTGGGATTAGAAATGAGAGCAAGTCTGAAACTCTGTAGATATTAGCGTTGTATTTTGATTATTGACCAGGGAACACTCCAGCAAATCCATCTGCCATTTCAATTAGCTCATCCACTGGAATGGCTTCATGCTCATCATTGTTGTTGTGGCCTAACAAAGAGGAAGATGGATACATATTGGTTCCCATTCCAAGACGTCTTCCTGTCTCCTTTGCTATCGCCAACTGATCACCTGAAAGTTTTATAGCACCATGAGAGAGTGTCTGCTCCTCTGCTTAGAAACAATCAAGCAAGCGCTAGGGTATGTATGCATGAAAGAATGTAGCTCCCTTGTTTGAAGTTCAGACTTACCGGTGATCATCTTAACACAAACTCCAAGGTTAAGAGCTCTAAGGATGGTTTCACCACTGTCATGCCTTGGAGGATCAAACAGTGGTAACAAACCACAGAACTTCCATGGTCCTCCAGGACTATTGCTGCTTCTTTCTGGTATTTCCTAGAGAAAATTAACAAAGATGACGCTATGAATTGGAGTACCTATAAGATTATTTGCCAAAAACACACTTAAGATCAAACCAAATCAAGAGAGAAAGGAAGAGGACAAAGATGTTACCTGATAAGCAACTGCAAGAGACCTCAAACCTTTTTCTGCAAATCTATTGATGATAGCATAAACTCTTTGCGCAATCACATTGTTATGTTGACACAAGCTTAGAACCTATATGTAATACAGTTGAATCAGTGATCGTTTGTGAATCAGTTTGGTAGTACCAAGAATAGGTGGCTGATACTTAACTTGTTCAGGAGCTCCTTTGGTAGCGCGATACCATTTTCCATCAGAATCAATATATGTTATTGCAGTACGTTTGTCCACAGGATTGAATGGCAAGAAATGAACTTCTTTAATGTTTGCACGAGCCTACAAATAAACAACCTTCGTATGAGACAAAACTTCTAAGAAGGGGACAAGTAGTCCTGTAAAAGAAGTTCACGTAACCTCTCTAGGATCAGAAAGCATGCTAACAATTGCTGTATCTATAGCATCCTGATTCTCTAGCCGTGAAGCTCGTCCTGCAAGCAACAAAACTGTGTCCTTGTCCATATAGTCAGCGAAAACCTGTGCAGATGTATTAGCACATTTAAGCACCAAGACGGAGGAGAGGAACATGGAGGCAAATGTGTTTAACTGTATTCACTGAACCTGAAATGAAACTCATATGAGAAGTGTAGGTACCTCAATAAGATTTCTATCAACGGAAAGACTGTTCAAGGTGAGTGTTCCAGTTTTGTCACAGCAGAGTACATCCATCCCAGCCATTTCCTCTATTGCAGTCATCCTTTTCGTAATGGCACCCTTTCAGAACAAGAAGAAGCAAGGTTGGATTCATCTCGGTTTACTCTATTCTAGTTAAAGACTATGAGAAAAAAAGAGACCAAGATCTGTACCTGTTGTGAAAGTCGATGAGACCCAATAGCAAGGGTGACAGATAGTACAGTGGGCATGGCAATAGGTATGCCTCCAATGAGCAGTACAAGAAGGTTATTGATCCCAACTCTGTAGGAACGATGTTGTATTGGGAACATGACAATGATTTCAAGAACCATTCCAACAGCTATAGCGCAAATGCAGAAGTTCCCAATTGATGTAAGAACCTAGAAGATAACATGTCAAAAAGAAACATGTTATGTTCTTGCAAGATGCATACTGTATTTCACCACTTTTAGAACAATTCAAAAGAGAAGGAATGAACCTGCTGAAGATGTCCAGTTACATCTGTGCTGTCCACTAAACATGCGGTTTTACCAAAGAAAGTGTTCGAACCAGTGGCTATCACAACAGCTTCTATCTCACCTTGCTTACAAGTAGAACCAGAGAATACTTGCTCACCCTTCTTCTTAGTCACCGGTAGAGATTCCCCGGTCAGCACTGACTGCAAGAATGAAAGTTAAAGCTCAGAGACAGTCTTTACATACTGCACTAAATGAAAAGAGATTCATATTCTGTGCATACCTGATCAATTTTCAAGGGGTCTCCTTCAAGAAGGCGAGCATCTGCAGGAATGATATCCCCAAGCTTTATGCTAATTATATCACCAGGTACCAAGATAGACGCATCTTGTTCTTGCCACTGTCCGTCTCTAAGAACCTATAAGAAAGAGATCTTCATCAGACTTAGTGCAATATGGAAACGACAGTGCAGAGTCAAAAACCATATAAGGTAAAGAACCAGACTCTTGTTTTTAGAGCTAAGCGAGCCATAAGAGCTGCAGCAGCATTCCCAGCATTGTTTTCTTCAAAGAAGCTGATTGTTGCGTTGATAAGTAAAAGACAAACGATGCCAACAAAGTCCTCCCAGTCAGGACCTTGTCTCTGTAATATCACAATGAGTTTCAAGGTGTATCTTCATAAAGTAAAGAAGACAGAACCGGTTTTGATAAACTCTGATTGCTTACTTCACTATTTGCAAGGGCGATGGCTATCAACGCTGCAGCTTCCATAACCCATGACAAGGGATTCCACATAAAGCCTAGGAACTTCAGAAACTTGTTCTCCTGTATCATTGTTTTACACGGCATTAGCACAAAATATTAGAGCTCATAACACTGTGGAGACGTTTTGAAGATAAGCTATTTATTACTTGTTTCTCTTCAAGTCTGTTAAGACCAAATATCTTCAGTCTTTCTTCAGCATCTCCAGATAAAAGCCCTCTAGGAGATGTTCTTAGGTGTTCAAAAACCTCCTCCAGTGGCAATAGACCCTGTCAAGTTCAAGCGTCAAACCTTTTTATTACCACTATGAATCCAAGTATTAGAGTAAGAAGTTAAAGGGAACACACATCATACCAAGTCAATTCCTTCTCTGTTGAAAGTATCAGGATCCAGCAATGGCTTGTCTAAATCCTCAGCCATGGTTAATTCTTCAAAGGCCACTATCCAACTTCAAAAATCTAGGCTCCAAGATTTGATCCAAACCATGAAACTAATGAAAAGAAACAATAAATTCTTCAATGAACATAAGAACAGTGCATCATCATGAAACGAAGGACTGGACTTAGCAGCATCTGATATGAATGTTACTTCAGGTGAAGAAGCGAAACAAGAAAACTTAAAAAGGGTTTGTGAATATTGAAACCACCTTTCAGTGGTTGACCAGTTGATGGAGTTAGGGGAAGAGGAGATTCTCCTGCAAGTCGCATTTGGTACGTCCATTATATAGATCAAGTGTCAGTGTCTATGAACATCAGATGGTAACTAGGAAAAGGTAGTGGGAACAGAGAAGTGTGGTTGATCTAACGGTCACTCCTCTCTCAGTAGTGTGGTTGACAAGGGACTTACGACCTGATTCTTTGGGCCTAGGTTGTTTATATGGGCTGGTCAGATAATGACCCAAATAAGTCATCAGATATGAATCTGAAAATAATATATGTAAGACTTGTTCTCTCCTCTCATTACGTAGAGTCGTAGACAATGAATTAAAAAAAGGATTAACAATGGACCAATTGGTATAAGAAAATTCATAAGAGTCGAGAGAGAAAAAAACAAATGTATCAATAAGTCTTAAAGATGTTGACTATTTGCCTTGGTCAATGCTAGTGTGACGAGGTTTCTTATTTTGTTTCGTGTATTGCCAATAAGTTTTTTCGTCTTCTATAACGACTTTCTTGTCTTGTTCTTCTTTGATGAGAACATGATATTCAAAGCCAAAGGTCTTGTGAGAGCTTCATCAACCATAAGACCAATGCAACCTCTGAGTTCTCACATGCTTCGCTTGCTCCTTCTATGTGTTGTTTTCCTCTTTCTTACAGTTTCAGAAGCTCTCTGCAACCATCAAGATCAAGAATCTCTCCTGTGGTTCTCCGCCAACGTTTCTTCTTCTGTTTCTCCTCTGAATTGGAATCCATCCATTGATTGTTGCTCATGGGAAGGAGTAACATGTGATGATTCCTCGAATAGTCACATCACTGCAATCTCTTTGCCCTTTAGAGGACTAAAGGGCAAACTCCCTTTGTCTGTCCTGCAACTTCACCATCTCTCTCAACTCAATCTTTCTCATAACCATCTCACTGGTCTTCTCCCGCCGGATATTCTCTCTTCCCTTGACCAACTCACTGTTCTTGATCTTAGCTACAATAGATTCAATGGCGAGTTGCCACTTGAACAAGCATTTGAAAATGAAAGCAACAGGTCCTTCCAAATTCAGACCCTTGATCTGTCGAGCAATCTTCTCCATGGCGAAATCCTCGGTACTTCTGCTTTCTTACATGGAGCTTTCGGTTTAACCAGTTTCAATGTCAGCAATAACAGCTTCACAGGTCCAATCCCTTCGTTCATGTGTATGAGTTCACCGAAGCTCATCGAACTGGACTTCTCCTATAATGATTTTAGCGGCCATATTACCAGAGGACTAGGCAAATGTTTGAGGCTAAGTGTTCTACGAGCAGGCTTCAACCATCTCTCTGGTGAAATCCCAAGAGACATCTACAATCTTTCTGAGCTCAAGAAACTCGTTCTACCAGCCAATCATCTCTCTGGAAAGATCAGTGATGACATCACCAAGCTCAGGAAACTAACGTGCCTTGAGCTTTACTCTAATAACCTAGAAGGAGATATACCAAAGGACATAGGTAAACTCTCTAGCCTGCAAACTCTCCAGCTACACACCAATAACATCACTGGTACAGTCCCGCTGTCACTTGCAAATTGTACTAATCTCGTCAAGTTAAATTTGAGGAAAAATCGGCTCGAAGGAACCTTATTAGAGCTTGACTTTTCGCGGTTTCAGAGCCTTAGCATTCTAGATCTTGGAAACAATAGTTTCAGCGGTGAGCTCCCTTGGAGGGTTAACTCCTGCAAGTCTCTAACAGCGATGAGGTTTGCAAACAATAAGTTAACAGGACAGATATCTCCTCAAGTACTGGAGCTAAAGTCCTTATCATTCTTGTCTCTTTCAGACAATAAACTGACCAACATCACAGGCGCTCTCAGCATTCTGCAGGGTTGCAGGAAGCTGTCCACTCTGCTCATAGGAAAGAACTTTTACAACGAAACACTTCCAAATGACAGAGACTTGATATCCCCTGATGGATTCTCCAATCTCCGAATATTTGCCAGTGGTGGGTCTGGACTGAGAGGTGAACTTCCAGCTTGGCTGATCAAACTGAAGAGCTTAGCAGCGATGGATTTGTCCCACAACCAGCTCGTGGGATCAATTCCTGGCTGGTTGGGAACTCTTCCCCACCTTTTCTACATTGATCTCTCGGATAATCTTCTTTCAGGAGAGCTTCCAAAAGAATTGTTTCAACTAAGGGCTCTGATGTCCCTAAAAGTCTACGACGCAACAGAAAGAAACAATCTAAAGCTGCCTGTTTATATCAATCCTAATAATCTTACGACTCATCATCAATACACTAAGCTGTCCAGCCTCCCACCTGCTATCTACATAAGAAGGAATAATCTGAAAGGAAGTATACCCGTTGATGCTGGCCAGTTAACAGCTCTTCATGCACTCGAGCTTTCTCATAATTGTCTCTCAGGAAGCATCCCTGATGAGTTGTCGAACCTCACCAACTTAGAGAGGCTGGACCTTTCCAACAATAAGTTATCTGGTCGAATCCCTTGGTCGCTAACAAGGCTCCACTTCATGTCCTACTTCAACGTGGCTAACAACGCTCTCCAAGGGCCAATCCCGACAGGAAGTCAGTTTGATACTTTTCCAAGAGCACACTTTGAAGGAAACCCCTTGTTGTGTGGTGTACTGCTCAATTCCTGCCCTGCTCCAACTCAGCCACCTGCTACAACCACAGATGAAGAGAAGCTAACCAGAATATTTACAATTGGAGTTGCCATTGGATTTGTTTTAACCTTCACTTTGAGTATACTGATGCTTAATTGCTATGTTGATGTGATATAATAGATGGACGACCCAATGCTTTGACTATAACAAAGAATGATTCTGTACACAACAAAAATAAGTAATTAAATTTTTTTGAATAAAGTATTGTCACATTTGGGTTGTGTTTTCCTACATCAATCAAACGAATGTAGAAACATTTGCCATATACAAGTATACAACATGAGACCATAAAACCAATGTACCAACCAAAGTGTTGTGTGACACAAAGCTTACCCTGTTTGCTTGAGCTTCCTTGATGACTAAAATTACAACTCAACTCCAGCCTCTTCGATTGCAGCAGACATTGAAGCCGATGCTTCTTCTAGTGTTCGCCTCTTTTGAACCGCGTTAAACGCCTCGATGGTGTCTCCTTCAATCCAATCGTCATAGTCATCCATACCGATACCACATTCTAATCCAGCACTCACCTAGAACAATAAAAACCAGAGAGAAGTTTATATTGACGAAGTAAGAAAGTCCAGAAGTCCAAATTTGGACTGGATTGGAACATATCTTAGCGTGCAAGATGGACGTTAATGGTTTATGATCACTCTTAACTGAGAAATATAAAAAAATGTGGTTTAGGAAAACGTTTACCTCTTTCACATTTTCTTTAACTCGCTTAAGAGAATCAAGGACACCGACATGGACAGTTTTACCCTTCCGGATCACCCTGATGCCACAATCTTTGACAAATTTCCCTTCGTTCACCATGCATCCAGCAACACGACCGCTTCCGCTGCTGAAAGTAGCTCGAACTTCTGCTGAGCCAATTGGGATTTGTTCCTATCAATAGCCACATGAATCATTAGTTTTTAAAACTCCAACAAAGCTCATGAAGTGACACTAAAACCAATGTTTTATGATACTCCATGACATGATACAGAGGTTTACTTTTTAGGCAATTCAATTATTCACCAATAAAAAAAAACAAAAGAGACCCGACTCTTATGCTAACTCATGTGGAAAGAGATATCTTCATGTGTAACTCTAAAGAAGTTGTTGATCAGATCAGACAACAATAAAACGCTTCAGAAGTGCTTATGAAATCGATGCTAACCTCAACAGACTCAAGAAGTCCTTCCATTGCGTTTCGTACATCGTCAATGAGTTCATAGATAACCCTATATAGTCGGATCTCAACACCTTTGTTTTCTGCAGCTTTCTTAACAGAACCAGATGCTTTGACATTAAATCCAAAAATGATGGCTTCACTCGCTGATGCTAGATCAATATCACTGTTGCTCACATCCCCTGTCGCTTGTAGCAAAAATTTCAAGGTCACATTTTCTTGAGGGAGGACTTGCAGAGCTTGTCTGACAGCTTCAATGGATCCCTAGTAGTCACATAGGTGATTTGCATCGGCACAGATAAGAAGGAAATATGAAAAAAAAAATGCCTAACATAAATGATCAAACTGGCGCTTTACCTGTACATCGACCTTCAATATGATATTAAGCTGATGCAAATCTAAGCCTGACATCTTTTTCGCTGATACAGCAGAGGCTAAGGATGAAAGCGTGACCTTTCCGTCCCCAGCCTTTGCAGATATTCTTTCATCTCGTAGTGATACTGCACGCGCCTCTGCCATCTCACGCGCCACATCAAGGGAAGAGACAATCTCAAATTCGTCACCAGCAATGGGTACATTATTTAAACCAATCACCTAAGAATGCAATTTAGATATCTAAATCAATCCAGATATATGAGAGCAAAGGATCGAATTTCTGTCGGTAAGAAAATAAACATGAGCTACATCGAGTATTCCCAGTACTGCGTGAGCTACAAACCTGTACAGGTATGGAAGGTCCAGCTTCATCAACTCGTTCCCCGCTGTGATCAAATAAAGCTCGTACCTAAACACAGAAACCAAGCAAAACCAAGGTAGGTAAGTTCCGAGCCACTTTATACCATCTGCACAATGTAGCTTGAGAAGAAAACTAAATTTTGGAGACCTTTCCGAAAGCTTCTCCACAAACAACAACATCCCCTCTTCTCAAAGTGCCCTTCTGTACAATGAATGTGGCAAATGGTCCTTTCGCTTTATCAAGTCCAGCCTCAATAACAATTCCCTTGGCATTTCTGTGTGGGTTTGCTTTCAACTCTTGCAGCTGAAACAACCAAAATATAGTCAGCCCACAAACAAAAGCCAATGAGAAGCAAAAGCAGAAAGAGGGAGAAAAAAAATATGCATGGAATCGTTGTACACGTTTTTTAGTCTAAAGCACTCCTTAAAGCTAGATTTGGGGCCCATTTTAGAGCAAATAGCCACTATGAAGAATAAACTCTAAAAAAACTGATCACAACATAAATTGGACAATCTGCTAAATTAAGCTTTTTTATGCATCTACCAAAAAAGAGAAAAAGAAGAAAAAAATCAAGCAAATCTCCTATCAGCTTATCATGGGGTGAATAACAAGCTAACCTCTGCAACAAGCATGACAGTTTCCAACAGATCATCGATATTCTCGCCTTTCAATGCACTGATCTGTCAAAGGCAAATATTTAGCATGATATGAGACCCCATGGAATATATGGAGCCTGAAACATATATGTGATGAGAGTATGTTACCCAACCTGAACCATTGGCACATCACCACCCCAATCTTCAGGCATCAAACCAATTGAAGAAAGCTCTTGCATCACTCTCTCTGGACTAGCTCCGTCTTTATCTATCTGGAACGGGAAAGGATTCAGAATGAGAGAGTTTACATATACACAGGTAAGATTTTTCCCGACTCCTAGATAAAAGAACGCAGGTGTTACATGGACCTATACCTTATTAATAGCTATGACTATAGGGACACCAGCAGCCTTTGCGTGAGCTATTGCTTCATTAGTTTGAGGACGAATTCCATCATCAGCAGCAACCACAATGATTGCGATGTCAGTGACCCGTGCTCCGCGAGCTCTCATTGCACCAAATGCCTAGATGAGATCTTAAAAGTCAGATAAACAAAATTATGGTTGCCAAGCAATAGATGTGAGATAGTCAAGTATGCTACATGGAAAAAGCTAAGGACGCATGATCAATGAAAATTCAGCGTCGGAAATGAACGTGTGAAGATTCAACTTGCAAGAAAAGGGATTTACCTCGTGTCCAGGAGTATCAAGGAAAACGCAGGACTGCAACTTTCCATCAACAGGCACTGACACCTTATATGCACCAATTCCTTGTGTAATCCCCCCTGCTTCTGAAGCAGCAACCTAGAAGATATTGGGAGAAGAGACGTTAGCTGAAACCGTTATCTAGTACTAACCTTGCCAATAAGGGAATGAACAAACACAAAAAAAGAAATTGTCGAAAATAAAGCAGAGATATATAAACTTATGTTAAAGGTGAGTTGTAGCCTCAACACATTAAATGCCATCGGCCATGTTCTAGAACTAATAAATAACTGAAAATGCCACAATAAAATTCCTTGATATACAAAAGGCAATCAGTGCTATGTTGGATAGCTAATCTCATAGATAATGAAATTTCTTACCTTGCTTTTTCTGATATAGTCCAGAAGAGTGGTCTGCAAAATAGATAAATTTAGGAAATGAATTAGGAAAGGCATGCTGCTTAAAAAAAGGACTGTATATCCGAGTAGGACATGAGAAAAAATAAGGTTAAGAGCAAACTGTGCCTGCCTTTCCGTGGTCCACATGGCCCATTATAGTGATGACAGGAGGCCTATCTTCTAACTTGTCCAAATCTTCTTCATCAAAAATTTCCTTCTTCTTTGCCATTTCTTCAACTTGAACTGAATCAGCATCAAGGACCTCAACATCGTAATCTCTACAAATCATCCTCACCATCTCTCTGTCCAAGGTCTGCACACCATCAGGTCTAATCCCTTTTGAATATAGATACCCAAGGATATCACCTTCACCAATAGCTAGGTTGTAAGCCAAATCCTCAATGGACATTCCTTCTTCCTCTACCTCTAAGATTTCAGCTTTAACAGGTGCTGCGTCTTTGGCAGCCTGGAGTCTTGCAGCTTTCCTACTAGCTTTACTCCATTTTCTCCCTTTTCTACCTTTTCCTGGAATTGAGACATTTAACTCTGATGTATCTTCGTCGTCATCTTCAGCAACAAGTCTTCGTCTTGGACTAGCTGATGCATTTTTTTTATTACGTTGCTCAAATCTGAACTTGTTAGAAGGAGGACCCTTTCCAGGCTTGGTAGGAGCTAACACAGCCTGAGAGGCCACAGGATCAACACCTTTTTTCTTAGAAGCAAACTTATCAACCAAAATAGGCTTCCGTTCTTTACCTTGTGTGCTAGAATCAACCTCGTCAGAAACTGAAGGTTTAGATGCCATACCAACATCTTTTAAGATGGGACCTGAAGGTCTTGATGCCATACCATAATCTTTTAAAATGGGTTTCTTTACAGGTGGTTGAGCTACCATAGGCTTCCCTTGTAACTGTGGCTGAGCTCTTAAAGGTGGCTGAGGTGTTGACAATTGAGTGCCTGATTTGGCATCAGCCTGCACTCCCTTATTATCAATTTTAGGTGATTCCTTAACAACTTTCTGCACAGCTGCAACAGCATCACCCTTACGCCACACACTCTTCATAGTTTTCGTCTTCCTTGTCCCTCCAGCACTCGCAAAGCCATCACCTTTGGAGTTACTACTGTTACCAGTACCACTAGGCTGTGACGGTTTAACACCCTCACCACCCTCTTTACTAACCGGTTTCGACTTCTCAGCATTATCCAACACTTGGCCAAGAGACTCAATAACCTTATTCCTCTCTTCTTCTCCATCAAACTTACTCCAAGGAGCAGAACTCACCCCTAAACCCCTTTCTACCCTAGCCACAGGAGGCTTCAACACAGGCTTAGGAGCCTGCTTGAGCACGATCTCACTATCATTTCCTTCAATACTTCCTTTAAAAGAGTTAGAATCTAAAGAAACAGAGTTGCTGCATTGGTCAGCAATGAAGTTAGTAGTACTAGTAGAAAGAGAATATCTACACAACCATTTCTTAGCTCCCTTGACGCTTCTCCTTGATAAAGAAACCCTTTTTACTAATGCGTACGATGTATCCGACGAAACACTTGCACCTCCTGGACTAACCAGAGAAGCTAACGACGGCATTGTGCCGACGAGAACAATCATCGAAGGCATCGTAATAAACCCAGAAAGGAAAACAAAACAAAGAGATAAAGAAATTCACAAAGCTTTTTATCTCATTCCAAGTTCCGCATGCAGAGAAAAACTCCAACGAATTTTAACCCAGAAAGGTACGAAATTTAATAAAATAATCTGGGTTATTGACAAATGGAATCCGATATCATCAAAGCTAATTTGATAATCGATGAGCAATTTAGATAGAGAAGAAGAAGAAGAAGAAGAAGAAGAAGAAGAAGAAGAAGTAGTAGTAGTTCAAGGATAACTTTGAACTTGAGCTTGTGTGGGTGTGTGGTCGCGGATTTCCGATAAGGCCATTCACAAGAAAAAAATATATACTGGGCTTTAATAGAAAAAGCCCATTTTAAAATAAACCCGCCTTATACGGACTTGGTAAGTACTGTGCGTGATTGATACACGTGACTAGATATAAGCCCAAAGTGATATTGAGGGCAAATTCGTCCACCGAAGCAGCCGGAGTTATTTAAAAAAATTAGAAATAAATATAAATTCGATTAATACATAAACAACGCAGAGAGAGATTTCACTCTCTCGCCTACTGTGTTGTAACTTGTAAGTGAAGCAGAGAGAAAGAGAGTGTGTCGTTGACGGAGGAGGTTGAAGGAAGAGGTTGGCATAACGTAAACCGAAACAGTGTAGTAGACACCTAAACATAGGTGAGAGGACTAAACTCAAGGCGTCTAATCTCCCAGTAATCTTATATATAATTCTTGCTTCCAACTATGTTTCTTCCTTTTTTAATCATAATTATGAATCAGACAACTTTGATTGAGTTTGTACAAGCTGGTATGATTCTCATAACGGTAAAAGCAAGCAGGTGAAAAAAAGACTAAAAACACAAAAGCGTTATCACCATGATCAAAGTTTAACAGTAGAAACATGATAACTTAGAGATGTCTTAACTAAAAGAGCTACGGATCAACTTGCGAAGACAGCAACTTGGACGTTCTTGTTGGAGTCAACGATAGCTGGAGGATCGAAGCGATTAAAGAGCTTATAAGATGAGATTAGAGAGAGAAGGACATATAAGCAAACCACAACGAACGTGATTATGACAGAAGCAGTGGCTCTATGGCAGAAACTGCCAAAGGAACTACACGCATCGCTCCACGTAACGGCATCGTCTCCTTTGTAGGCTAAGTACAGAACTTCAGTAGACACAGCTCCAGCAGCAAGAACCACGTAGGTCAGAATCTGAGATGACCACGTTATTAAATTAATTATTACTATTAAGATCTGGTCATTTGATAAATAATATGAGACCTGGTCGAGACAGAAGAAGGTCCAAAGACGAGGCATTGTGGAAGAAGAACCAGGCATGGCAGAAATGGCTGCTGAGAGAAGAGAGTAGCCTGCACATATTCCATTCGCGTGCACCAAGTACCTAATCGTAATTAAAGGTTTACTATCACCACCGCCTAGATCTCTTTTTAGTCGGTAAATCGGGCATGAATAAAACGATTTTTCAAAACTAATTTTCAGAAAATCAGTTTAGACGTTTAAAAAATCGGCTTCACCCACATAAACAATAATTTTCTATAAAACGCTTAGCCACCACCTAATGATTTTTGGAACATTAAACTTGACTAATAATTATATAACGTGTAAAATAAAAATAAAAGAAAGTGTTGTTGGATCGATAGGGTTGGTGAATGCATTTAATTTCGATATTCATGACAAATCATATCGTACTTCCCTAGACGAAACATTTAAGGAAGGGTTTCTAAATTGACAACAACGCTAAACATGTGAATATAGATCGTTCCATTATGATGATCTAAGCTAAGTCATTGTAATTTATTAAAAAGAAGCTCTATACTCAATTCACTGTGATATTTTGTGTATATACGAAGCCGGCCCGTTATGGGTCGAACAAAGAATCTAAAGCCTGAACCGTGACCCAATTATAATTAAGGATCCAATCTGTTGTTTTCTTTAGTTTATATAAGAGCCGAGCGACTGTTTTAACGTGATGCGATTCCACATATTCGATCAACTATTTAAAGTCATATGTAAACACGAGTGAACCTATAATTTGATTTTTTTTTTTTTGTGGTGGAATAGAATCATAGTGGAGGATGTCATGATGCTAAGGGACCGAGTAAAGGAACAGTTAGAGCAAGATTATAGGAGGTCCCGACAAGAAGCCCTTCCACTATTTGGACTCAAAAGAAAATCAAAAAGAAAAGAAATTGGGTGGTCCGGCCCTTAATTAAGGTCCTTTTGGACGAGTTCCTTGAGCGACGTGGCAACAGAGGAGAGGTCGAAGAGGTCCTTGCACTATTTTCTTTTTGTTTTAAATTTTAATGTTCTATATATTTTAATTTCTACTTTCTCTAATAATGTAATTAATTATAAAACTAATTTGTTTACAATATTTTTTTTTTAAAAAATATTTACACTAAGGGATTTTTATAAGTCCCACTAATAATATGTGTTCTGAGCGAAAGTCCCTTGGTTAATCCCTTAACTCAATTATATTCATAAACTATACTAAGGAACAAAAATTGAGGTCCACCACTAATCTTGCCCTTAGTAGCCGTGGAAATGTCAAAAGATGGAAGAAAATGAAGATTCACATGTTTTGGTCTCTTTCTTTTTGGTCTCTTTGATGTTAAATGAGAAGATAACATAAAAATTGAAAGTGTGGTGGTCATCTTTGGCTTAGAGATTTTTACTAATTAGGGTCCCTCCTCACATGCCTTTGTCTTTGGTTCTTGAATATTAACAAGTACACTCCACTTCTTACTTTCTCTTACTTTATACTGTCCACGTACATTTAATTTCCTATAATAATAAATCTAAAATGTTTTTTCCTCTAAGTGTAAATGTGAGTACTGTTTTATTAGTCCCTTCCTAAAAATTGATCAACCTATGTTAGTTCAAATCCTATCGTGGCCGCGTGGGTTAGGTTCCAAATGGGAAAATTGTCAAAAAAAAAATTAAATAAAAGTTAGTTTAAATACCAGTAAAAGCTTGTACTAATAGTTGTTTCTAACAATTAAACTTCACATGATATAGCCAGTCTACAACTACAAACTAATGACACTCACCAAAAAGTGAAATACAAATTAGTTAGTGCTGAAATGACATGTATATAAGTATAATATTTGTAATTTAGTTTTTTTTTACCTTATTAAAATTTGTAGAAACCCAACAAAAAGAAACAAGATTGTCAGAAAAAATATTTGATTTGTAGGTAAAATGCATTTGTGCGTGTTTATTATAAATCCCCATCTATATGCATTTGTATATATATATATATATATATATATATATATATATATCATGAAATGCATATAAATAAAAGTCAAATGATACCACATTGATGGTCTCAGATTTAGTTCTCAAACTTTATATACATAATTACTAGGGGTAGGACGGACCGGATATCCGGGGTATTTTAGGATATCCGGATCCGGATCCGGATTCGCCGGATCCGTGACTTTAGTATCCGGATCCGGATCCGCGTCTTCCGGGTATCCGGACTTCGGATATCCGTCTAGATATTATGATATCCGCGGATACCCGGATTCGGATCCGGATCCGTAAAAATAATTAAAAAAAAATAAAAAATATTTTAAAAATAGAAAAAAATCTAAAAATAAAACATAAATTAAATATTTATACAAAATTTATGAATATATCTTTGACATATAATATTAGTAAAATTTAAATATAATATTAAAAAGATATTTTATGTATAAATACTAATATATCAAATATAATTATTAATAAAATTAAAAATTTAAAATATATTTTAAAAACACGGATCCGGATCCGGATATCCGGACCTAAAAATTAAGATATCCGGATTTGGATCCGGTTTAGACGGATCCGAAATTTTACTATCCGGATTCGGATCCGGGCACTCCGGATATCCTATTTTCGGAGCGGATCCGGGACGGATCTCGGATCGAATCCGGATCCCGGATAATACGTCCCAGGCCTAATAATTACATCCTCAGTTTCTCACCATTGCCAAATTTTGGTGGTATATAATATCCAGTTACACATGAAAATATATATGGACATTCCACTCGTGTATATTATTTTTTATTACATAGCATGCTGACTAAGAAGAAGCTGACATTATTCGAAGATCGATTTTAAAATCTCAATACCCCCCATTTCACCGACAGATTTATTTTAAATCTTCAAAACACACATTACTCTCTCTCTCTAGGCTTCTTGATTTTTGAGAGTGTCTTAAGGCATCATTATCCCTAGAACATTGCAAGAACCCCTCTTAAAAAATCCGGATAATCATGCTCATACTCTTAGTGTCTGTTGCTGTCATAAATGACAATGTGCTTTTTATTTATGCTTCAGCTTTTCATAACCCCTCTTTGAGCTTCCTGCAAGTTTTTAATTAAGGTCATGATTAATCCGGGTCTCTTAAGGTGGGGTTCTTAACGAAAAATTTGTCTTTTTAATTTTTTTTGCATTTTTCCCGTTAAGAGACGGCTCTTATGGTTCTTATTTAAGATACGGTTCTTAGCTTTTCTTAGTTAAAAGCTAAGATACGTCTCTTAGAAAAACTAAGAACCTTACCTTAAGAGACCCCGGTTAATCCTGCTCTAAGTCCTCAGCAGAAAATTAAAAATGCCAAGACCAAAGTAA
>CAJHQQ010002353.1:0-66760 GCA_905132885.1 Moricandia moricandioides
AGGTGGGTGACTTAGTGTACCTGAAGATGAGGACATTTCAGGGAGGATCTAAGACTCGTAAGCTAAAGAAGCTTAAACCGAGATATATGGGACCGTACCCCATTGTGGAACGGATTGGAGCAGTGGCATATAGATTGCAGTTATCTACAGAGTTGTCTGATTTCCACGATGTGTTCCATGTATCAGTGTTGAGGAAAGTCGTAAGAGAACCACAGCTCATTTTGCAGCAGCCGCCACGTGATCTCGGCAAAAATTTGTGTGCAACTATTCAGCCAGTTGCAATTTTGGAGAGACAGATAAAAGCGGTACAGGGGATGATGACAATGATGGTTAAGGTCAGTTGGGAGAGAGATGGAATCCAAGAGGAGACTTGGGAAATGGAGACTAAGATGAGGACAGATTATGCAGAGCTTTTTCAGGATGATATTGGACAGTCGGACCGTGAGCAGGATTCAGGGTCGAATCCCTTATTAGGGGGGAGAATTGTAACGACCCAAACCCTAGGGCCCAGCAAAGCCCATCTAACCTGCTGGAAACCCTAGGTAAGTAATATATATAGTGGTCCCTGCAGACTATTTTATTCAGAAAACTTAAACGCGTTGAACCTTTGCAGAATCGAGCCGTCGAGTAGATTTGAAGCCGCCAAGCCCCAGCCACCGTCACCAGGGCTGATACCGGACTCCTCACCGCCGTTAACCGCCGAAGGTAACCGCCGGAAATCTCTATTTTTGCGTTTTAAGTTTCGTTTAGTATTTCGACCATAACTCCCAAACCGTGAGGCTTTTTGAGAATCTGAGACCACCATCGTGTTCCTCTCGTCGAGACGAAGCCGTAGCCACAAGCCGATCTAAAATCGGAGCCCGGACGAAACCACACGCGCCGCCGAAGCCCCGCGGCTTCCAGCGCGTGAATCACACGCGCTGCCAGAGGTTGCCGGCGCCGGCGTGCGTGGGCTTCACGCGCCGGTGTCACATCGCGCGTGGGCTTCACGCGCGGCCGTTGCCGCCGGCCACTTTCCGGCGAGTCGCCGCCGGAGACGCCGTTGCCGCCGGCGAGTTTCCCGGCGAGCCGCCGTTACCGCCGACCGGTTTTCCGGCGAGCCGCCGCCGCGCCGCCGTTACCGCCGGCCGGTTTTCCGGCGAGCCGCCGCCGTCGCCGCCGCTGGATCCGCCGCCGCCGGTGACCGGTCTGATCGGTCTGGTTCAAATCAATTTTGGTTCGGTTTAGGTTAACCGACCGGTTATTGGAAATTGAATTTCGGTTAAGGTAAACCGATTGGTTAAAATTAATTGAATTTCGGTTAGGGCAAACCAATTGGTTAAAATCAATTTTGATTTGAATAAGGTTGACTTTGACCAGCGAGTTGACTTTCTTGTAGACACCCGTTTCTGACCGTTCGAAGGGCGTTCTGACTCGATTTTTCGCTCTGATTTCAGATTTGGAGTCCAATTGAGTAGTAGGAGTTCACAGGTGCCACTTTTCTGCATTTTGCTAAGGTGATGGGCTATTCCGTAAATTCCGTTACTAGTGTAGAATTCTTTCTATCGTAGTTTAGTTTCAAAACATGTTCCGTCTGATTGGATCGAGTCTTGTGTGATAGTTAGGATTCAATGTAAACCGGAGTTAGGGGTCTAGAGGATTCAACTTGACATGGATTGAGTGATGTTAAATGATGATATATATATATATATACGTATACGTAGTTATGAGTAGGGACTATGTGATGAGGGCGGCTGTTCAGAGAGATCTGGATTAGCAACGCTTATGAGGGCGGCTATTCAGAGAAAGCTGGATAGCAACGCTTATGAGGGCGGGGGTTCGGAGACATTCAGGCTATCGACGCATAGTGGAGGGCGAGGGCTCAGAGACGTTTGGGCTGTCGGCGCTTATTTGAGTGGGGCGTGGTGCAGAGACGTTTGCATTCGACGCTTATGGTTACGGGCGGGGGTCCAGAGATGTCTGGGCTATCGACGCTTATTATGATGACGTATATCCGTATGAGGAGAATGCGGGGTGTATGAGCTATTTATGCACTATCATCGCATTGTTTGTTCTGTGTGATGCAATAGGTGTCTTGTTTGATCATGCTAGTGCTAAACTTCCATAGTGGGAGTTCTATTACTTAGTCAGTGGTTTGCGTGTCTAGCATCCCATACCTCACTGAGTGACTTCCTGTTACTCACCCCTCTATCTTTTTCCCCCTTTCAGGTGAGACTGACGAGCAGGAGTGATCTATAGGATTGGTGCTTTTGGACTGATTTCTTTCATTTTACATTCAGACTTATATCTTATTTTATCATCGACATTTGCTCAGTTTATTTTACTTTGGACTTACGGTGTTTCGCGTTATTTATGGGATTTTCAGATTATTTAATTATTTTGTTATTATTTTATTATTTTGAAAATACGGGTTTTACATTTACTCTCTCAGATAAGAGGTTTAGTCTAGTACTTAGGGATCGAATCCAAGAGACTCTAGGATTGCACAATAAACTTATTGCTTTCGAATTAAAGCTAGATGAATTATTATAATAATAAAAGTGATTTCAAGATTGATTTGGTTTGTGAAAATTATATTAAGAGATTAGACTTACGGGAAATTCTCAAGTTGGATTAGGTAATACAAACTAATAAATTGCTAGGGTTTTAATTAAGCTCTGTTCTCAAACTCAATCCTTAGGGTTTAGGAGATCGCTCTTGCATATCTCAACTGAGTGTCGATCGATGTCCATAAGGTGGTATCGATCGACGCTCATTCAAAACAATATTGGTTTCGAGGTTTGAAAGGTTCTCTAAACTTCCCATTCAATTCTTGTTTGTTACCGGTTATTTAGATTGTTTACGTTAGGTTACAGGTTATAACCAAGCTCTCGCTTGTGCTATAGAACCTTAATTTCTAAGATTGAGGTGACCAAGTTCAACTTAGCATTAAGAGAAACTTAAACAAAGAACCAAGAAGATTACCCTAACAATTCTATAAAATCAGCAATACATTACTACCATTGAATAACCCTAAATATAACAATGAATTACTCAGACATAGAAATAAGAACATGATTAAAGTCTGAACAGATTGCACTGAATAAACTGAGTAAAAACATAAGGAGTTCAAGATCTTCTCTGTAATGATGGTTAGATATCTCTCTCTGATAAATGTAACAAGGTGTTCCAACTCTCAGCTCTAAAACTTTTGTGTAACTTAGAAGAAAACTCTTTCTTTGGTCGTCTAGGCTCTCCTTAAAACTAAGATAGAAAACCCTAATAAATAGTCCAAATTTCGGCCAGAGACTTGTCTTGCAAATGATGGAACTTATGGGTAAAACTTTTTATTTCTCAAGCCTTCATTAATCTCACAGTTAACTTTGCTGTCGATCGACGCAAACGGTGTGATGTCGATCGATGGTTTCCATAAACTGGATCCGAATCTGAGTTTCTGGCTGAGCATCCTAAATGCTCCAAAATAGCCCAAAAGCTCCAATTGCTTCCAATGAGTACCTAGACCTGTAAATACTCTAAAACAGTAACAAATGCATATAAAAGGCACTAAAACACTCTATATATGATAGGTAAAATACGTAAAATCCATGGCATATCAACTCTCCCACACTTAACCTTTTGTTTGTCCTTAAGCAAACAAAGCATGTTTAAAGAGGGTTCAAAAAGCGGAGACTCACATAATATCTAAGTATAACTGTCACCCTACTTCGTTGCAACCACATCCTATTAAGTCAATCACAGAGAAACTTTAGATACACTATCCTAGTATAGCAACCAATTCAATTCTACCAACAAATTAGAAAATACTAGCTTGACTCACACCTCTTTTTGATTTCATTTCTTTGCATAAAAAAGTGTAGGCTTTACCCTGGGAGTATCGATCAAAGGACACATGGACTCTTACCCCTGCAATTCTGGAAAACCAGGCACAAAATCTTCTTTGATCCCTTTCTTTCCTCTTTTCTCTCTTCTATGAATCTTTTTGGATTTCAAACTTAATGGAAAATGATGCTGATACAGTCCATCTTGCCATCTCATTTTCAAAATTATTATTAATAAATTATTTTTTTGTTAAACAAAGTTGTAGGCGAATAGTGGGGTCATCAGTAATGTACATATCCTTCGCTTCCAACAATGTGTCATCGTTCCTCCGAATTAGTATAATGGGGTCATCGGTAATGTACCTACCCCTCTGCATCTCGGGAAGTCATCTCAATCTTTTAAGCTTTAGTTATATGCTGAATAGAGAGAGAGAGAGAGAGAGAGAGAGAGAGAGAAAGAGAGAGAGAGAGAGAGAGAGAGAGAGAGAGAGAGAGAGAGAGAGAGAGAGAGAGAGAGAGAGAGAGAGAGAGAGAGAGAGAGAGAGAGAGAGAGAGAGAGAGTTAGGAACCAGAGGTGCAATGATTTGTTCCTACAGACTTGCAAAAGGAATCAGATCCAGTGTATATCAAGCCCCAAAGCAAGCAAATAATGTCATGATTAGTGTTGGAAATCATCTTCCGTTTCTTCAAACATTGTAAGAAAGTGTGATATAGTGGCAGGATGATCCACTTTGGTATCTCTAGTAATCTCTGCAAATAACCTTCTAAGAATGGTACTAAAGTGTGGTTGTTCAATAATAAATATTGATCATAGTCTTGTTCTTGACTCAATAAAAACTTTTTGAAAAAATTATAAATATAGTAAACAATACTCAAAAACAACTAAATAGCATTAGCGAACCTCCCTCAGACTTAAATTACACCTTCCTCAGTGTACAGTCCCCGTTTGGTTTAGGAAAAATTAAATCATAACTAAGTGGTGTTAGAGAAATTCGAGTATACCAAACACAGTAAGGAGTATCAATTGATGGTTATAGGTGAGCGTCAACCAATGGTAAACCATCACCGGAAACCGATGACGAACTGATGGTGTCGATCTATGGTGGACTAGAACTGTCTGCTATACCTCTCTGTTAGTTTGCCATCGGTCGACAACAATGAAGGGTCATCGATCGATGGTAGGCTAATATACTGAAATCGTGTGAGTGAATAGTCTCCAATCTGATCATCTCTCTTTTGGTTAGCTCTGTTAGACACTCAAACACACATCAAAACATCCAAATAGCAATAAATAAATGAGTCTAAATCCAAAGGCAACAAAACATAAATAAAATAAGTACGTGCGTAAGTCTGAAAATGAAGTAAGAGACAAAGTAGCAACAAAGGAGACTACTCCTCATCTGAGGTATCCATGTATGGCTACTGAGGCTGTGGTGCGGCTGCTGGTGGCGATCTCGCTCTGGTACTGGGACGGCGGAAACAATGGCATCTAGATATCGTCTCCACACTGGCCCATATGGCAAGAAGTGCATCCACTACGACTCTCTGGAATACACCATGGTCGTGAATGGGGATCTTTGGGATCTGAGGGAAAGCTGGGAGAGGTGGAGGTGGCTGTGCTGGCTCGTCTGCGCTGCTTCTGCTAACGGATGGGGTGGTCTGAGGCCTCCTCTGCAGCGTGCCCTGAGAGATGCTGTGTGGAGGTTCTGCTCAGCTGGTCGGAATGCAAGGCGCTCTGGATCTTCAGCAAATTCTGTCACCCCTCACGCTGGAAGCTCTATCATCATGGTACCCTCGTCATCCACAGAAGACCAGTGCGTTCCTCCTTCTGCTACTGAGTCCTCGTCAAGTGCCCCTCCTCCATGTACCATATCTCCCTCTCTACTGTGGCTCCCTCAAATCTGATGCAAAGAAATCTGAAAAGAGGTGTCAACAGGCTCCCACTCTTCTCCTTCTTCGAGCCAGAACCCTTGAAGGGTTTGTCCTTCCGGGTCTCCAAGTGCTCAGCA
The DNA here is from genome assembly GCA_905132885.1 of Moricandia moricandioides. Lineage (NCBI taxonomy): Eukaryota > Viridiplantae > Streptophyta > Magnoliopsida > Brassicales > Brassicaceae > Moricandia > Moricandia moricandioides. The sequence goes on from CAJHQQ010002353.1 coordinate 5,828, forward strand.
AAGATAGCTCCCAAGTTAACCCGCTGATCGCACACTGGTGGTGGGAAGACCTCATCATCGAGTCCAAATAAATCCCTGACAGAGTAGTAAAGCAGTGTAAGTTCCTGAACCCTAACCTTGTTTGGCTCCATCTTGCGTAACAGAGTGTTGGCAAGGACCTTTAGGACGTAGCGCAGGGTTGGGTGACGGACGTCCGTCTGAGTAGCAGAGCCTGAGTCGAATTGACCTGTCACGATGAGTCCCCAAAAGGTAGGCTGACCAGGGAAAGGAGTGACTGTACTGGCAACAGTACCAACGTCAAACCCATAGATCTCACAGAGCTGCGGAATGGTGATCCTGTACCTGATGACTCTGATGAGAAAAGTCAAAGTAGCCTCATTCACCACCTTTACTCTAGGGCTCTTATAGAGCACCTGAGCCGTGGCGATGCACTGTCGGACCAGGTTGGGGTAGAGAGGATATTGCTTATTAGCCCTGGTGCCCAGTCCCAGCTCCTGCACCATCTGCTTGAAGTCTGTCATGAGCCCCAACTTCTTCAAGGTGCGTAAGTCGAAGAACTTGGTGGGCTCAATAGAAATGCTTTTCCAAGCGTTATAGTAGAGGCTGTTAAAATTGTCCCACTCCTCACGTACTTGACGAGGGGTGCATTCCCTCGATGCAACAGCCTTTCGAGTGTTAGGGTAGTTGTCGAATGTCACGATTAAGCTCTCTTCTTCCTTTGGCCAAGGGTCTTGGCATGGAGGAACCCATGGTGGAGCTCAGGAGCTATAGGTCTCGTATTGTGCTTTGGTTTGCCCATCGCCCATCGGTATTTAGTCAACAAACCAAAAATCAGAATCGATGGCGAGATAGAAAACAACCATCGATCGATGGAACCTCATGGATATCAATCGACAGCACCTCATGGCCATCGATCGATGGTGCCTCATGGACATCGATCAATGGTTCATCGCGAACCATTGGGTATGCGATCCAAAAAAATGAACTCAAATCATGAAAATCATACATAAAAATAGTAGATAACTCCTAATCTAGTACCCCATTACCCTAAATCTTCTTAGCAGACTCACTTGTTAACTCGAACTTCAGTTTATCTATCTAAATCTTATTATGCTTTTTGACTTGTATGAAAAAGAAATAAAAATCTGTAAAATAATTCCAAGTAAATAAAACTTGGAAACTGGCCTAAGTCTAATTGAGGAAGTCGGTTCAGACTCGTACTGATGGTACGAAAAATTGGGTCGGGTCCCTTCAACAGGTTCATCAGTCCCACTTCTCGATTCATCTGGGAAAGACAAGATGTATCAGGACTTGAAACAATATTACCATTGGGAGGGGAAGAAGTGGGACGTTGGAACCTAGGTTTCCTAATGCCAGATGTGACAACAAGTGAACGCTGAACATGGAGTTCTAGGGGGCCTTTGCAAGATATTCTTATTTCCTAATGGAAATGGGACATGGCAACGATGGATTTCGTAACCGGACTACCACAAACCACATGGAGACGAGATGCCCTATTGGTCATAGTCGACCGTTTTGAGAAAGTCGACCCACTTGCTGCCTATCAAGAAGACTGATGGAGCCGAGAAGCTAGTGTAGAAATACTGAAGTACGATAGTAAGGCTACACGGAGTGCCAGTAAGCATGACAAGGACCCAAAGTTTACTTCCAATATCTGCCAGGCTTTCCAGAAGGCCTTTGGGAAGAAATTCCACCTTAACACGGCATACAACCATCAGACTTATGGGCAATCTAATGGACCACTTAGGCACTAGATGACATGTTAAGGGCCAGCATATTTGATTGGGGAGAGTGCCTTCCGCTGTTGGAATTCACTTACAATAACAGCTACCACGCCAGTATGGTAATATCCCCCAATGAGGCGTTATATGGACGACCAAGTCGAACCCCCCCCCCCCCCTTTGTTGGACAGAAGTAGCGGATGAGCGTAATATGGAACCAGAGATGGTCAAGGAAACGACTGAACAAGTGAGGCTACTCAAGGAAAATTTGACGGGAGCGTACGATCGTCAGAAGAGTTATCCCGACAAACGGCAAATACACCTTGAATTCTCTATAGGGGATGAAGTGTACTTAAAAATGAGGACCTTCCTTGGGAACGACCTAAACCGTAAGCTGAAGAAGTTAAGGCCGAGGTATATGGGACCATTTGTGATAACATAAAGGATTGGGACAGTGGATTACCGTTTGGTGTTACCCTAGAAATTGTCTGAATTTCATGATCTATTTCATGTGTCAGTACTACAAAAGGTTGATCGAGAACCGGAACTGATTTTTTCCCAGCCACCGACAGACGTCCAGCATGAACTTTCCTTGTTACAGAACCAGTAGGGTTTAGAATGAAAATGCAAATCAGAATGAGAATGAGAATTAAAATGAGAATGAGGATGAGGATGAGGATGAGGATGAGGATGAGGATGATGATGAGGTTGAGGATGAGGATGAGGATGAGGATGAGGATGAGGATGAGGATGAGGATGAGGATGAGGATGAGGATGAGGATGAGGATGAGGATGAGGATGAGGATGAGGATGAGGATGAGGATGAGGATGAGGATGAGGATGAGGATGAGGATGAGGATGAGGATGAGGATGAGGATGAGGATGAGGATGAGGATGAGGATGAGGATGAGGTGAGGATGAGGAATGAGAATGAGAATGAGAATGAGAATGAGAATGAGAATGAGAATGAGAATGAGAATGAGAATGAGAATGAGAATGAGAATGAGAATGAGAATGAGAATGAGAATGAGGATGAGGATGAGAATGAGAATGAGGATGAGGATGAGAATGAAGATGAGAACGAGGATGAGAATGAGGATGAGAACGAGAATGAGAATGAGAATGAGGATGAGAATGAGGATGAGAACGAGAATGAGAATGAGGATGAGAACGAGAATGAGAATGAGAATGAGAATGAGAACGAGAATGAGAATGAGAATGAGAATGAGAATGAGAATGAGAATGAGAATGAGGATGAGGATGAGGATGAGGATGAGGATGAGGATGAGGAAGAGGATGAGGATGAGGATGAGGATGAGGCTGAGGATGAGGATGAGGATGAGAATGAGGATGAGAATGAGGATGAGAATGAGGATGAGAATGAGGATGAGAATGAGAATGAGAATGAGAATGAGAATGAGAATGAGAATGAGAATGAGAATGAGAATGAGAATGAGAATGAGAATGAGAATGAGAATGAGAATGAGAATGAGAATGAGAATGAGAATGAGAATGAGAATGAGAATGAGAATGAGAATGAGAATGAGAATGAGAATGAGAATGAGAATGAGAATGAGAATGAGAATGAGAATGAGAATGAGAATGAGAATGAGAATGAGAATGAGAATGAGAATGAGAATGAGAATGAGAATGAGAATGAGAATGAGAATGAGAATGAGAATGAGAATGAGAATGAGAATGAGAATGAGAATGAGAATGAGAATGAGAATGAGAATGAGAATGAGAATGAGAATGAGAATGAGAATGAGAATGAGAATGAGAATGAGAATGAGAATGAGAATGAGAATGAGAATGAGAATGAGAATGAGAATGAGAATGAGAATGAGAATGAGAATGAGAATGAGAATGAGAATGAGAATGAGAATGAGAATGAGAATGAGAATGAGAATGAGAATGAGAATGAGAATGAGAATGAGAATGAGGATGAGAATGAGAATGAGGGTGAGAATGAGAATGAGGGTGAGAATGAGAATGAGGGTGAGAATGAGAATGAGGGTGAGATTGAGAATGAGGGTGAGATTGAGAATGAGGGTGAGATTGAGAATGAGGGTGAGATTGAGAATGAGGGTGAGAATGAGAATGAGGGTGAGAATGAGAATGAGGGTGAGAATGAGAATGAGGGTGAGATTGAGAATGAGGGTGAGATTGAGAATGAGGGTGAGAATGAGAATGAGGGTGAGAATGAGAATGAGGGTGAGAATGAGGGTGAGGATGAGAATGAGGATGAGAATGAGGATGAGGATGAGAATGAGAATGAGGATGAGAATGAGAATGAGAATGAGAATGAGGATGAGGATGAGAATGAGGATGAGGATGAGGATGAGGATGAGGATGAGGATGAGGATGAGAATGAGAATGAGAATGAGGATGAGGATGAGAATGAGAATGAGAATGAGAATGAGAATGAGAATGAGAATGAGAATGAGAATGAGAATGAGAATGAGAATGAGAATGAGAATGAGAATGAGAATGAGAATGAGAATGAGAATGAGAATGAGAATGAGAATGAGAATGAGAATGAGAATGAGAATGAGAATGAGAATGAGAATGAGAATGAGAATGAGAATGAGAATGAGAATGAGAATGAGAATGAGAATGATATATTGTGAATGATGTCTTGTTTGTTACCCCGAGACCGGGTGGCGTGTAGAGAGTGATGTGATGAGTTAATGAGTTAAGCCTGCTACGATAGGCACGATTGAATGTGACCTAATGCGAGAGGCGGGATAGGAAATGTGAACTACCCCAAGATGTTGGATAGAAAATTTGGAGGGCTTTGTAAGATTGAGTCGTGGAATAAATATTTCTACTATGATCAGGGTTGCTTACAGAGCCAGAAAAGGGCCAATGTGCTGCAACTCGGATAGTCATTTAGGAAGTTGGGAGACAGTCGTGAACGTAAGATCTCTCGGGATAGGCCGTCACGAGGTGGACGTGCGTGAGCGAGCCATAGGTCCTTACATCTAGTTTGCTTGCTGCATAGTAAACCTTATTAGCATATGGCTGTGTTGATTGTTTACTTTTCCTAAGATTAGTTCGTGGGTTCCTGGAACCCACCCTCATTGAGTAAACCAAACTCACCCTTCCCATTTCAGGTATGGCCGAGAGGGGGAAGGAGTAGGATCCATTTGGTGCAAGTGTTTTCAAGGTTTTCTCAATCTTTCAGAACTTTAATTGCATTATTTTCTAAGAGTTTCGTTTAGTATTTACGGCTTTTACATTTGGTTTTTGTTTTTGTAAGACTATTTGGTTCTTAATAAAAGTTGTTGGACGAAAAGTGAAATGGTTAAGATTATAAGTAAGATCCTAGGGACATGGCCCTTACAGAGAAGATTACATAAAAGAATAAAGAAGATGAAAGAGATATAATCTGTTTCAACGAATCTGACAAACATCATCTTCTTTCCTCGTAAACTCTAAATCATCATCTTTTCTTTAAACCTAAAAAACCACAGAGGAACCAGGGAAGCCAGAATAACACAGGCTGCCATCTTCATGAATCCACTTTTATCTAATTTCATATTTCTCGTTTATGTCATTGCTTATTCTTGTACATACAAAAATAAGTAACACACATATTATTAGTAAAATTGAGGATGAACATAATCTATCCTGGGCTCTACAATGGTGATAGAGAGTGAAGAAGAAGATGATTTTAGAATCTTTTCTCTTAACTTTATTCTGCAAAAGGACATGAGAATATATACACCTTTGCTATCAACTAAACCAAAATGAACCGGGTATATACAATTACTATACCAAATTAAGATTCTAATTAACCAATATTCCCCTTTAACATGGGGCATATAGGTTAATGAACTCCATCTTTCCTAAGAGATATCGAAATGGATTTGGATAAACAGGTTTAGTAAGTATGTCTGCAAGCTGATTCTCTGAATGAACATGGAGAGTTTTGATGAAACACGTTGAATCTTTCTCGAGCAATATGACAGTCCTGTTCAGTGTGTTTCGCCCTCTCGTGATAGACTGAATTGTTGGCAATATAAGTGGCTGCAGTATTGTGACAATACTGAGGTGTAGCGTCAGAAACATCCACCCAAAGATCCTCAAGTAAATAGTGCGTCCACATAATCTCTCGGACAGCATCAGACATGGCTCGGTGTTCTGATTGTGCAGAAGAATTAGATACAGTATCTTGTTTATTGGAGTTCCAAGAGATGAGGAAGGAGCCAACAAACATACAGAAACCTGAGACACTTCGTCTTGTATCAGGACATGAGCCCCAGTCTGCATCATCAAAGGCTGAAGTTTCATATAAGAAAAAGCAGAGTACAATTATCCCTCACCAACTGTACCTTTGAGGTAATGTATGACTTTGTAAGCAGCTTGGAGATGTGGAGTAAGAGGAGAAGAAGTAAATTGAGAGATCTTGTAGACAGCATATGTTATATCATGGAGTGTAAATATTAGGTAAAGCAATTTACCCACAAGACGCCGGTATAACTCGAGATTAGGTAGGAGCTTACCATCTTCCAAAGAAAGTTTAATGATGAATCAATATGAATGGAATATGGTTTGCAGCCAGAGACCAGTCTCAGTCTCAGTCTGACCATCTGTTGAAGTAAAATGATCAAGAACATCAGGTTCAGATAGAGGAAAGAAATTCTGAGTATCTGCAGAGACTGAATCTTGGAGGAAAGGAAACAAGTCTTCATAAAAAAACACATTGCGGGATATAAAAGTAGCACAAACATCCAAAGGTTTACGCGAAGTACTAAAGTAGCACAAACATCCAAAGGTTTTCAAGTGAAGATACTCAGGTGCCTTGTTAGTAAGAATCTCAAATGCTCTCTTGTTGTTCAGAAGATGTATAGGTGTTCTAAAATTAGAAACACATCCATGAGAATACAATCTCCCCCATAAGGACAGAGGAACATTCGACAGAAACAAGAGTGACCGAGCAACATTCAAAATATGTTGATGTTTGTGGGAACCGAAATTCACACTGTCGATTTCCGCAAAATAAGGAAAGTCAATAAAATCCTAACTTTCTCAGAGGTCCGGATTCTTTGCGAGAGACAAGGAAAAGTAATCCAATAAACACCGAAAATATGTAAAGACAATAAAGAAAAAGTAGATCTTTATTTTGAATTTGTATATGAGCGTTCCAGAGACAAAAGCATACATGAAGCTTGTCTTGAAACCGGATTACAAAGGAAATCTCATGACACAGACAGTAAAACTTAACTAAGTTCGCTAGCATAACCACCCATGTCAAAAAAACCTATGTGAGCTGCAGCTCGCTTAGCAATAGACAAAAAAGGACGAAAAAGGTTTGAAGGACCGGACCTTATGAGAGGCTGCCTATATACCCCTTTTGAGGATCAAGCCGAACATAGTTCAATTAAAAGATTTGAAAAAGAGATCGAACTGCCTAGGCGAGTTCGTCTAGTAATCAAATGCCAGTCATAGAAACCAAACTTGTCGAGAATAAAGCCTAAGGTTTCAAAGTGCATAGATTTATATAATCTAAAGAATTGTACTTTACCATCCCTTATATACTCCTCCTAGGTTGGTCTGCACTTTCCTTTTCTGCCTGCGGTTTGAGTTTATCGCTTCGCGAAACTATTCCATTTTTCTTTGATCTTCATGATTATCCTGTGAAACTTGACATTTATCTACGAACTTGACATTTATCTTCTTCCACGAATAATACATAGACCGTCATAATATCCTCAGGCTCGACTTCGTCTAAAATCGTGAGTGAGCCTTTAGCCACATTGTAGACCTTTTCGGGCTGTTTTTTTGACTTACACAATTTTACTATTTCTTCAAAAAAAACAACTTTGGTAGTAAGTCGTTTTTTTGTAATATAGTTCAAATTACTCGTATAGTCGAGCAAATTTTGGTGTTAAGTCAATTATTGTTGTTTTATACGATCAATTTTAACTTATAAAAAAGCAAGTCTTTGTGGTTTTTATCGTAAAGTTCCAAAGGTAACTCCAGTCGAGACGAAAAAAGAGACAGTTCAGTCGAGGCCCGAAGGGGGAGACTTGTCACCATATTGTATGTCCAACTCGCCATATGGCGAACATTGATTGGTAGCATACTCGATCAAACGAGTTATTTTTTCGCTTACTACGGATCCCATACTACCCCCCCCCCCCATAAACTGAAAATCCATAACCCCAAAAGCTACTGGAATACGGTTTAAGTGACATGTACATGTTTTAGTAGCGTCAGTCAACCCTATCTTTTTTTTAGCAGAGGCAATACGCTTTTTATAAGGTTCCTCCCTCGAATGAAATTTAATGGGTTCCACAGAAACCATGTCTTCATCCATAGGATTCCAAGTACCCGGATCAATCGAAAGCTCAATTCTCTCTAAACTGGTCATTTTCAAATAATTTCCACATTCTTCACAAACATTCATTTCGACTTTCTTATACATTAATCCATAACAATTGTCGCATTGAATCCACAATTCATTGTAGTTTTTAGTTATATCGAACTCGCCATTGGTGAATTGGACGAGGGCGAGGGCTTTTCGATATTCCGAGGATTTCTACTTAGGATCTTTCTGAAATTATCTCGGGAAATTTCCTTAAGAGTACCAATCTTCGATGTTGATTTTGAGGTTAACATTTTTTACCCCAATAGTTAACGCCCCAGCTTGCAAGTTATAAGCATGATTCTTGCTTACGAGTGATGGTCATAATCAGAATCTATGGCTAGGGATGCTTTTCATTTATCTCTCGAAAACTTTTATCGAGATTATTTTATTGTGGAGATTAATCTCATCCTCATATTCCTATTAGGTGTTGGACATTCATTCTTTAGTCCTCATGAGAATAGAATGTGATAAGATTTTGGCTGCGCCTTGTAAAGGCTGCCTACTGTCACGGACTGATTTCTTCACAGCAATCAGGACGTGCGACCTTAGCACCTTTCACCCTTATGATTTGCTAAGTCCGCCTTTCGGAAAAACTGATCAGCACTTAGAGAGAGAGAGAGAAGTTTTTAGAGATAAGCTAGAGCTTTTAGGAAATGTTTTCCTATTGAGTTTTCTGAACAAATTTTACAATGAGGCCTTACCCCTTTATATACATATTCACCTCCTTAACGGATGGCTGAGATCAAACCGATCTAACGGATGAGATCATTACCTTCCTATGACCTAACTTCACCTTGAAGTACTTCCCCCTTAAGTTTCTTACCCCTTAAGATAGCCCCCATTATTTTACATTATCCTTACTTAGATATTTACAAAGCTTAAACACTTAAGAAAATACTAAGTATAAGTTTCCCCAAACCTCGTGCTTTTGGCCTGTTTTATCTTCAAAAGGATGCGGCGTGGGATCCTCCCCCATTTAAGCCGGTGACGTCCCCGTCGCCGAGTACGCCTTCAGTGCCTCCCGGAATTGCCACAAGTCTTCTTCTGGTTCCCATGTTGCTTCTTCCTCGGGTAGTCCCTTCCACTTAATCAAAAATGGGTTTGTCTCGGGACCCCTCGCTTCCTCACTTCATTGGACGCCAGCACCTCATCTATTTCCTTGTCATAAGACTTTGTCATGACTGGTGGTTCCCTCTTAGAGACGCCTCTGTCTTGGTCGTCCGTTTAAGCGTGGTATGGCTTCAGCATGCTTACATGAAAGACCCGATGGATCTTCAATGTATTCGGCAGGTTCAGACGGTTGGAAACCTTTCCCACCTTTCCAACTATCTCGAACTGCCCTTCATACTTCCGGATCAAGCATTTATGTAGGCTCCAGAATGCCTTGAACTGTTGTGGAAGTAGTTTCATGAGAACAAGGTCGCCTATTGAGTACTCCGAAGCCCATCGTTTCTCATTCGCCCACTTCTTCATCCACAGACGGAATTTCTCAAGACATGCTCGGGTAATATCAGCATGTTCCTCCCATTCCTTACCCATTATAAATGCCCCTGGACTCTTCCCTTCAGTCTTTGGTGTAGCCAAAATATGTGGGGTTAATGGCTGTTGTCCCGTTGCAAGCTCGAACGGACTCCGTCCCGTCGCCTCGCTGCCTTGAAGATTGTATGAGAACTGGGCTATGTCCAGTAACTTGGCCCAGTCCCGTTGGTTGGCGCTCACAAAGTGTCTGAGATATCCCTCCAACAACGCATTCACCCTCTCGGTCTGCCCATCAGATTGGGGGTGAAAGCTTGTTGAAAAACTTAACTTTGTTCCCAGCATCTTGAACAGCTACGTCAACAAATGCCCGGTGAATCGGGGATCCCGATCACTCACAATGTTCCGCGGCAGTCCCCAAAGTTTCACCATGTTCTTGAAGAACGCCCTTGCTGCCTCTTCCGCAGTACAGTCTCGACCACACGCCACGAACGTCCCATACTTAGAGAACCGATCTACCATCACCAAGATGGATCCGAACCCTTCAGACTTTGGTAAAGCACTGATGAAGTCAAGTGCAACCGAGTACCATGGTTTCTCCGGGATTGGAAGTGGGTACAGCAAACCCGCAGACTGCTCATTCTCGGACTTGTCTTGTTGGTAAACTAGACAAGACTTTACATACAACTCCACGGTATCCTTCATCCGTGGCCAGTAGTACCCAGTTTCAACAGGTGACATCGTTCTCTTCTGTCCCGGATGGTATGCACACAGATTATCATGGCACTCCCGAATGATATCACGTCGAAGACTTTCACACTTCGTGACATAGAGTCGACGACCTTTGGTGTAGAGAAGCCTGTCCTCTACCCAAATTTGATGCACCTTCCCCTCATTGGACAGCTTCACTAACTCCTTGGCAACTGGATCACGCTCTATACCATCCCGGATCCAAGCCATAATGGTCCCCTCGACTTGGATCATGGTTGCTAGTTCCGCCTTCCTACTTAGTCCATCAGCTACTACGTTCACCTTTCCTGGCTTATACTCCAAGGTATAATCGAACTCAGCCAGGAAGTCTTGCAATCTCGCCTGTTTCGGGGACAACTTCTTCTGATTCTGGAAGTAGCTTGTCTTCACGTTATCTGTTTTGACCAAAAGAAGTGTTCCAAGAAGATAAAGTCTCCAAACTCGCAAGCAATGGACTATGGCGGTAATTTCTTTCTCCTGCACTGTGTACCGCTGTTCCGTATCATTAATCTTGCGGCTTTCAAAGGCAACCGGATGCCCATTCTTCATCAGCACTCCCCCGAGGGCAAAGTCGGAGGCATCCGTGTGTAACTCGAAAGGCAGGCTGAAATCGGGCAAGGAAAGGACAGGTTCTTGACTCACCGCCGTTTTCAGTTCCTTGAAGGCTTCTCGACACTGATCATGGACTGATTTCTTAACAGCAATCACAACCACTCCCATGTTTTCCCCTTCTTGAGAAGGTCGGTCAGTGGCGCAGCCTTTCTCGAATATCCCTCGATGAACCGTCGATAGTAGTTGACCAGACCAAGGAAGATCTCAACTCCGTCATCTTGGTCGGTGGCTCCCACTCCATAATCGTCTTGACCTTTGGTTCATCCATCTTCACCTTCCCATGCCCGATGATATTTCCTAGGAACTGAACTTCCTCAGTGGCAAACGTGCACGAACAGCTCGTTCTCATGAAGAACCCGGAATACTGTCCGTATGTGATATACATTCTCCTCCATCGAGTTGCTGTAGATGGCAATATCGTCTAAGTATGCCACCACAAACCAATCCAAGTAGGGATGTTGGATCTGGTTCATAAGGGTGCAAAAAGTGGCTGGGGCATTCGTAAGACCGAATCGCATCACCATCAACTCGAACGACCCATACCATGTTATGCATGCTGTCTTTGGTTCTCGTCTCTTTCCGCTATCCAGACTTGATAATATCCCTTCTGTAAGTCCATGATTGTATAGACCTTCGCCCCACCAATCTATCGAAGAGATCCGCGATCAATGGAATTGGATAACAATTTTTTATTTGTCACCTTATTAAGGGCCCGGTAGTCCACGCACATTCACAACTACCCATCGTGCTTCTTTTGGAACAGAACCGGTGCGCCATAAGGTACCTTGGATGATCTCAGCTTCCTCGTCCCTAAAAACTCATCGAGTTGTTTCCGTAACTCCTCAAGCTTGGATGGAGCCATCCTGCAAAGCGCCATTGATGGTGGTTTGGCTCATGGCTCAAACTCGATCTGATGGTCCACCGCCCTCCTTGGTGGCAACGTCTCAGGCAACTTGGCTGGTATCACGTCCTTATTTTCTTCAAGGACCGTCTCAATGACTTGAGGGATGGACTCCACGTTCTTATGGGCATCTTCCACTTCATCATGGCCAAAAATGTGGGTTCACCCTTCTTCATCCCCTTGGTGATCTGCATCGCCGACAATTGCGGCATACCATCCGTCTTTTCTTCCAAGGCTGGAGTCATGCACGGTGATCCTTTCTCGAGTATGCACACCGAGCTCAACGCAGGTATGGGTATGGCTAAGACTTGTCTCATGAAGTCCATACCCAAGACTACCTTGAAATTGTCCATAGGAATGTCTGAGAATTCCACCGGTCTGCTCCAATTGCCCACCCGCATCCCAACCCATCAGGCTATCCCATTGACGGGTTGAGCCTTAGCGTTCACCGTCTTCATCCAACCATCCTTCTTGGACCACTTCACACTGAGTCTCACGGCCTCATCTATGGCCATGAAGTAATGAGTGGCCCCTGTATCCACCATCACTCGGGTCGGTTTGTCGTTGATCCAAGCCTCAACGTACATGAGCCCCTTGTTCATCAGTTTCTGATAAAGGATTTTACTCTATCCTAATCAAAGTAGTATAGATGAGTGTCAATCCAATCCTAAGTGATCATGATGCAATGAGAATATAAGTATAAACTTAATCTAAGTGCAATCAGTTTAGATGTGTGGGATGATGTAACGAAAGAAAACAAGTGTCAAAACTAGAATTATAAATCAATTGGGAGAGAAAGAACCCATGGGTAAGGGTTTCGACTTTGGGTGATTAAGACCTGAGAAATATGGTTAGCATTATAATTAATCCGGTTCTACTAGTCTAGACCCACCATTAAACTAGTTCTTTATCAAGATAAAAGTTCACTTGCTTTTAATCACTAAACATAAAATGTCTTTGGTCTAGTTAAATCAAAAAATCATTAAGAACGAATCTATTAACCATCAAAACTTTCCTAACATCAATTGTCATTGGTTAAGCAAGTAAAGAGAATTATCGCTTTGGTTCAGATATTTCATCGAACACCTTTCGGGTACAAACTGCCTAAGGATCTAGAGTAAAGTGATCAAGTCTAATCTAGCAATAGAGACAAGCGATAATCATAGAACATGAATGATCTAACACTAAACTTTCTAACCTATTACCTAATCACCCTAGATCACCCTAACCCATGAATCCTAAAGATGACTACTCACTAGCAAACATGATGAACTCAAAAACCATAGATGAATCAGAGTTAATGATTTCTAACATGAATAATCAAAGAATCAAGAATAAGAATATCAAAGGATTCAAGATTCAATCCTCTTCACCAAGAGTAGTCTATGTCTCAGAGAAAAACCAGAATGTCTTAAAAAATAGTTTTAAAGAGTATATATAATAGTTTGAAAACGAGTCGGGTTGACCCAACAAGCCTGGGCCAACCTGTGAAAATCACAGCTTCAACGTTTGTAGCGACCATGATTGGTCGCTAGGCCATGTCGCTACGGTCCCCGCATGTGAGCCTAGCTACTTGTCTTGGTCACTACACCTTGTCTCTACGGGTTTCGCATTTCTTCTTTGGGTTTGTAGCGACCACGCCTGGTCGCTACGGAATCCGCATTTCTCCTGTGGGTCTGTAACGACCACTCCTGGTCGCTATGCTTGGTCGCTACGGCATCCGCATTTCTTCTGTGGGTCTGTAGCGACCACTCCTGGTCGCTACACCCCTCTTTCGCTCCAAACTCCACTTCCTTAGCCTCAATTGCCTCCAAACTCACCAATAAGCATCTCCAATAACTGATATAGACAAATGTAATGGAATGCAACCTAAATATGCCTAAATGATATCATATATGCTCAATATGCATCAAAAGAGATGACCAAAACCATGCAAATATGTAAAATATCACTTATCAAATTAGGTCATAACGCTTAATTCAAGAAACCATCGATCGACGCAGGATCATTGCCATTGATCGATGGTCATTCCGTGTCAACAAGCGAGAGCTGAGACATTAGACTTAGTCAATAGATTTGCGCGCATGCGAGAGCTGGTGTCTTTTACACTAGATTTCAAGTTCCATGATTAAATACCTTTAACTTCTATCTACTATAATCCACTTGACTGAAACCCTAGATCTAGCATATTTTGATATTTACATTACTAGCATATTTTCATATTTACATTACTAGCATATTTCCATATTTACATTATTAGCATATTTCCATTTTGCATCTATACCTTCTAATAAGGAATATTTATTTGACCTGATTACTTGCTACCAATATATATAGTTACCTAGTTTAGCTTTTAGAAATAGGAAATATATTGTGTGTCATTGTTCTCTGTGGATTATATCCCTAAGTATTACACTCGATCTCTCTTGACATGAGTATTATTGTATTGTGTGCTGGAACAAGGGTTAATTTGACTATTGTTTGTTTAGGATATTATTACCCTATTAAAACATAAAAACTCACTCACTCGTTAACATTTTTCTTCATTAAAAAAATTCCAAAACACAATCATGTTCATACATTCATTACGAACTTATAAACAAGTTTTTCTTCCTTTGGACATACTCTATGAAATTTGAAATAACATGTTATAAACCATTGTAAATAGATTTTAAATAATTCTTTAATTTTTCCTCTTCCTGTTTTGTTCTTTTTAACTTGCAGGTTTTCTTTTTAACTTGCACGTACACTTTCGATGCATCTTCATTTAATTCGTCAACCTCATCTATCTGACCATATTTACAAAAAAAAACAATAATAGATTTACAAGGGTCTATAAATTACAAACTGATACTTGGAAGTAATTTTGTAAACCATTATAAACGGATTTTAAATATATTTTGCCTTCTTTCTTTTTCCTTGTTTATTATTTTGAACTTGCACATGCTCTTTGGATGCACATTCATTTACTTCTTTATCCTTCAATTTTGATAACATGATAAGAAAAGCTACCAAAACTATAATAAAAAAATATTATCAATTTATAAAACTTTATAATAAGCTTACTTCATTGTTTGTTGAGGTTTCACTTCCTTTACCACCGTCGTCAACTTCTTTATCACCTTCTACATGTTGTTGTTCTTCTTCTTCCTTCGTCTGATCCTATTTACACAAAACGTGACAGATTTATAAAGATTTATAAATTTAGAAACTTATAGTTTCATACACATCCCATGTTTTTTGAATTTTCCTTCATTCAAACAAAATCAAAAACACAATCATCAAACACTAGACTCTGAAAGAAAAGTTTCCTTCAGTTCTAATAAGGAGATAAAAAATTATTTAAATGATAATAAATATTTTAAAAGATTATAAATTATAAAACTTTACAAATAAACTTACTTCATTTTTTTTTGAGGTTTCACTTCCCTTTCCACTGTCATCAACTTATTTATCATCTTCTACTTATTATTCTTCTTCCTCTTCTATTTGATCCTATTTAAACAAAAAAATTGACAGATTTATAAAGGTTGGTAAATTTAGAAACTTATAATTTCATGCACATCCCATTCTTTAAAAATTTTCTTCATTCAAACAAAATAATAAATATAATCATTTAACAATAGACTCTAAAAGAAACTCCAAAAGAAGATTTATAGCATAACCACGATGCAATTATTAGAAAAGGTTATAATTTCACTTACTTCCTTATTATATTTTGAAGCCTTCTGAAAACCATCTTTAGGTTCACCTGGAGATTTACATCTCTCTTCTTTGCCTAAAGATACTAGAAAAGGTTATAGTTTTGCATTTGATAAGGCCTTATAAAATATTTTTTAAAAAAACAATAACCTTCTTGATTGGTTGTTTTTGGCATTAAAATAAGATCCTGTTAATTCTTTGTCACCCAATTCATTTATGGCACCTTCAATTTCTTGTGACTTCTCATTTTCCTGTTACAGCTTAGAAACATATTAATCTTTCTTTTCATTTATTAAAACGATACAAACATAGAAAATAGTTTACCTTCTCGTTTTCTTGACGCATTTTCAAAGCATTCTCAAGGTATTTAAACTTTTGTTCCAAAACCGATACCTTATTAGTTAGGAATTCAATCTTTTCTTCTTGACCTGCATCAATACCAGGAAGATAATTCTTTTCACTAACTTCAGTTTCAGAAAAATTAATGTTGACTTTTCCATTAACCAATCTTGCGTTTTCAAACGATATCCCTTTTTAACAAGATCAACCACTCTTCCAAATTGATTGTCTACCTCTTCAAATAAGTTATTATGTAAATCTGGATCGACAAGGATACATTTGAAATCAACCTCACCATTATTAATTAGACACAAAAATGCAAAGATTAAAATTTTCTTATAAAAGTTATCGTCTCGTTGATTTCAACTTTAATCACTTCATCCATAGTGGGAAATTTGGTTTCTATCCAATGAAGGAATAGAGAAAATTCAATTTCATAATCCACAGCTCCAAACAAAGATGTACGAAGTTGACTAACAAAAGATAATGCCCATAGCTGAATTGATAGACAAATCCAGAAAACCCATATTGTTTTCTGTTCAAAATTTTACAGGTAATACTTTATTGCATCCCTTAAAGAATCAAATGCCAAATCCCCAATGTCACTTTCAAAACTTTTCAAAATCATGAACTCTGAGAAGGTTCTCTATGGGGATATGCGTCACTGGATTATTAGCTATTAATATCCCTTCTACAAGGATTGTAGCGACTAATCTGAGCCTCGGATCAATGGTGATTTCTATACTTTTCTCAAGTAGTTTAAGCAGTGTCTTCAAACTCTGATTCTTCTTCATCCACAAATCTTTTTTGATTTTTTTTTGTTCGTGAAATCTCTTCTTCTTTTTCATTTTCAGCCACACAAGGCAAATTTGTTGCCTAGTGGAATTCTGTTAGAGAAAACCACATTGGTTGTTCTCCAAAAGAAAACCACAAATCCTTCTTGCCTATATCAATTCTCCTTATAAGTAGCTGATAAACCTGTTGTAAGTAGAGAAGAGAAGAGAGGAATTTGTGTATCTTATTCCATGAATAATGAACTCTTTATATAAGGATACAATATAGGGGTTTAGCTTGGAGAAGAAGTACAAGTAAATCTTGGTGAACAAGACTTTCTATAATCGACATCACAATATATTCTTAACACTTCCCCTTGATGTCTATTATGCGTGTAGATGCTGCCTCGTTAAAAACCTTATCAGGAAAACCCAATAGGAAAAACCATGGTTAAGGGAAAAAGAGTGCAGCGCAATTACTTCCCCTAATGTGTACATACGTCAAGATCTTTGAGACGACGTAATCCGATAAGATAAACCAACTTCTTGAATGTAACAGTGGGTAGCGCCTTGGTGAATAAATCAGCCAAATTGTCACTTAAACAAACTTGAACGACACGAACATCGCCATTCTTTTGTAGATCATGTGTGAAAAAGAACTTTGGTAGAATGTGCTTTGTCCTGTCTCCTTTGATGTATCCATCTTTGAGTTGTGCGATACATGCAACATTGTCCTCTTACATGATTGTTGGAGCTTCTTTCCCTGTAGATAGACCACAATCTTCTCGTATATGTTGAATGACAAATCTTAACCATACACCCTCGACTAGCTTTATGAATGGCTAAAATCTCTGTGTGATTAGAAGAAGTTGCTGAAATGGTTTGCTTCATCAAACGCCAAGAGATAGTAGTTCCACCACAAGTAAACACATATCATGTTTATGATTTAGCATTGTGGAGATCGGACATGTACCCAGCATCTGCATAACCAATCAAATCTCCTGTTGATGGGTTAAGAAAGAATATACCCATGTCTTTCGTACCTTGGAGGTAACAAAGTATATGTTTTATCCCATCCTAATGTCTTCAAGTCAGGCATGAACTAAACCTTGCCAGTAAATTCACTGCAAATGATATATCCGGTCTTGTATGACTGGCAAGGTACATTAATGCCCCCTATTGCACTTAAGTATCGTACTTCAGGACTAGGAATTTCTTCATTCTTCTCTTTAGGGCGGAAGGGATCTTTATTCACATCAAGTGATCTTACAACCATAGGACTACTCAAAGGATGGGTTTGATCCATAGAAAACCGTTTAGCCACCTTTTCTATGTAAGTTTCTTGATCCCCTAAGATTCCATTCTTGAGATGCTCAATTTGTAGTCCCAAACAAAACTTTGTTTTTCCTTTTGACATAGACAACAATTTATTGGTCTATTTAGACTTCAAGCAACATATATTTACATACACTTGTCTAATCATTTGTATTGTACATACGAGTTACCAATACTCTTATTATGAATTTGTTTATAGTCATATGAAATCACATCTTTCAATCACGGAAAGATTAGTAACTTTTCTCAAATAACATTTTAAATATGGTATTTCAAGACCAAACATATATGGGGATCTTTTAAGATAACATCTCATTTTTAGATCTTCAGTTTGAAATCTATACATATTTCTTTCAAAATACCATTTTTCATAGCTCTTCACGAGTTTTGATTATATTCAAATCAACGATTCTATTGATCTTTAATCTCTGGATAAATACAAATCATGTATTGATAAACTTTTAATATTTCATATATCCCATAAACATATTTCAATTGAATAGCTAGAGTTCTCGGGAACATGATTTTGATATCAATAATCCTTCATGGATTTTATCTTTCAGAGATTATCATTTTCTAGTGGGTCATATAATTCAAGTTCTTCCTTTATTGCCAGATTAATAAGGAACTTGAAAATAGTTGCATCTACTACATGAGACTATGTCTTTTCATAATCAATTGCATATTGATTTTTCATTGGTGCAACAACTCATTTCTATTTTATCTGTTTTACACATTTTGGTGTATGGACTATTGGTCCAAATACTTCTTTATTTCATGAGAATTTGTATCTTTGTCTATTATTTCTTTCTGATTTGGCCAATCATTTCTTTGTGTACACTTTTCAATAGACTTTGTTTCATGATCCTCTTTCTCATTCATCATATCAACTGCTACTTTGCATGCATAAATATCATCGACGTCGATTTGCTTATCGCTTCCATTATATTTCGTACATGAAAAAACTTATTGAGATCTCTTCATTGTCTCAGGTACCTGAATTTCTTTCATTCATGTTTAACATCTATTCTGGAGATCATTCGAAGACTATATTTCTTCTTGACCATTATGTATTTATGCTCCTTTTCATTTACAAGGATTTTTTTATCTTTGGAACTAACATGTCTACCACACTTCAGGTGTGACTAGCAGTTTGATCTTATTATTCTAGAACATCAATTCTTATTGGAGCATTTACAGCTAGTATTGTGACTTGATCACTCTATTTATACGGGTCAGTAAATATGTCTGGCAAATGCTTTACTAAGCTTTAATTGAATTATCTTTTGGACTTTTTGACATTTTCTTTAGTCCGAGGATCAATGATAATTCATATCAACTTATTTACTTTTTCAGCTGTTTATTTTCTCCCATTTATGTTGGAAATACTAATTCACTTTTAGCATTCATATCGAGTCTTACTTATATTCTTCAAGGATGGATCTACATTCTTAAGTATCAATGGAGATTCATATCCAACATATATTTCCAACCTCATTTGAAAACTCTTCTTAATTAAAGCTCTGTGGTGGAGCAACTGAGATGTATATCACACATCCAACATTCTTAGATGAAATGGTTGGTTTCTGACCCAATAGGGGAGAACTAATGATTTCTTATTGGCTTGATGCAAACTAGTGTTGCTCAAAATGTTTAGCACTTATCCAGTGAATTTTCCATAGTCGTCAAAGACTTTAAGAAGTGAATTCACCAATATTATAAAGATGCATGGTAGGTGATCATTCCAACAACATCTCATTTATTTATGCCAATAACTTCCTTTGGTTGGTGAAAACCGTATTACTCTTTTATCTTGTAAGAAAGTAAAATATGTCAAATCATTTCAATGATTCTTTTGGTTCTTCAATGACTATTCCACATAAATTTTAAAATATCTTTTCGCATCATTATTGAACCAAAATGGTCTAAATGGTTCATGCCAAGTATTTTACAAATTTCTGGTTTACTATATATTTATCTCCATTACACTAATCTTTGTGTAGTACAATATATAAAAGGATGTATATACTCTCTAAATTACTTTTAGAGCCTTAAGAATACTTGTGATTGAAATGGATTTAACATTTCATTTCCTTTGTCTCATAATTATTTGTCTCAAAAATTCATAGACTTACTTTAAGAAGGATTCATCAATCTCAGTTTAGTTAGAAAATCTTCTAGATGTTTCACTTATTATAAAATATGAGATTCTCTAACTCTTGCCCTCAAGATGATAACATTACAAGTTTATCAATCTTGAATGAATCTCATTTTTGAATCAATAATATACCTTTTTGGGTCATGTATTCTTTCTTAGATCCTTATAACTTTTGAAACTTATAAGAATATAATACAATAAGGCTTTCTTATATGCATAAATATTATGTGCTCTTCTGGAGCATTCATATATATATATATATAAAAAAATTTGTATTGCATTCACAATAATTTTCTTTTATCTTTAGATGATTGAAACATATCTTTTCTTTATTACCATCTTTATTTTCTCAACTTCAAGTGAGAATATGAGTTCTAAAAAGAAACTCTTTGATATGAACTTTGACCATAACCATATATATACCCACATTCACTTCCACAACCACTTTTATCTTCACTTTCTTGACCAATATTATTTGTGTGGATTTTCTTTCTCAAAGTGTCACATTCTGTTCAAGAGAATGAATCATAACCACCTAGACGTGATTTATGATCTTACATCAATAGCCCATTGTTTTTCTGAGTCTAAAGGAGACAAAATATAAGTATGTATTCTTTAATATCTTTGCATCACTGATATTCTCTTCATGAATATTTTACTTTTAAAATTTAGCATCTAACATAGTTGCGCTTTACTTACAGACTTCAAGTCTTGTAATCTTTAGATGCGAAACACATAATGAGCTTTAGGTAATCACATTCAGGTGATTATACCCAGAGCCGGTCTTGACTTTTCAAAGACTGCAAGCAACAAAGAAAAAAATGGCTGATTTGCATATGTTTACCAAAAACTTTTTTTTAACAAAATACCCTTTAGGTTTTGAATCCATGATATACAAGAAGAACTAAGCGTAACATGCACCAAACCAAAGGAACATTTTGAATATTTGTGGCTGATACATTTTTATAAAATTTGTGGCTGGAAGCAGGTGCTTGGTTGGCGTGTTGTCAAGGCCGGCACTGATTATACCTTTCTTTGGATTATTCTCCAAAACTTATGGATCTTTTAAGGTCAAACCTTAAACTTAAAACTCTCGTATACACAATGGTAATAAACAATAATAATAAGATATATTTACAAGTTATATATCTTGAACAAACCAACTTCATTTTCTAAAAAGATTCTTTTTTTCTATATTGCATGCACTCATCCATAAGAATTTTACAATATTGTATGTACTCATATATGTAAATAATATATTACATGCATTCAACCATCATAACACTTTATTACTATATTATATGCATTCATATATATTACATGCACTCAATCCTAAATATTAAACTAACGTGCAATATCTTATCAAATCTAGTAAATAGTTATTAACCTATGAATCCAATATGTATATTTTATTTATCGCATAAAATATCAAGTATAAATGCATATAAGATGCTCATTATGCAGTGAATGCGATCAATGAATAAATTTCAATTATGCAATTATGAATAAATGTGCATTAACAACCTACATATAAAAATATTTCAAAAAATCAAACTCGTGTATGTGTAAAGTGTTAAAAGTTAAACTTGTCACTAAATGAAGAAGCATCATAGTAACTCTATAAGAAAATAAATAATGTATTATGCAGTAATGTGATAACTTGCAATTATATAATATAAGCATCACATATTATTAATAAAGATAACACATACTATTGAGCATTAGCTTAGAGACACCGACAAGATATATTTTCAATCGAATGATTTTCTTTCCTTGAAACAAGAGTAGATCAATATTATCGGCTAAAGCTCCAAAACTCATACAGTGTATGAATCCATTCTTACAAACCATGAATTGATAATAAACATGATTTGAAGAAGGATTGAATATAGACTAAAAATATAACATAATAAAAATCTATACCTATTAGCTCAAGATCGCTAAAGCTTCGTGCTGATAACGTGTTGTAAGTAGAGAAGAGAAGAGAGGAATTTGTGTATCTTATTCCATGAATAATAAACTCTTTATATAGGGATACAATATAGGGTTTTAGCTTGGAGAAGAAGTAAAAGTAAATCTTGGTGAACAAGACTTTCTATAATCGATATCACAATATATTCTTAACAAAACCAAATTTCTTGAAAAAAAGCATATTCTTCTCTCTCCTTGCCATTTTAATTATCGAATGCAAAAATGAATCTTCAAGCACTCTGAATTCACAGCCAAAAACCTTTTCAACTTTACCCAAAACCTCAGGTTGCAATGCTTGTTGATACTTTCCAAGACTCTTTCTTCTGTAACAGGTTTGAATAATCTTTTTGGCAAATCAATCTCATGATCGGTACTCATCGTTTCAGCTGATACAAATAAGGGGGTAATATATGTTTAATATCATAACTTATAAAAAATTAAGTTTATAAATGCTTGTAAATCACAATAGTTTGAACTAAACCTAAAGCCCAAACTTTAACCAAATTAATCAAATATGATATCATGTATAAATCTATTTAGGCGGAGACTAAGAAGAAGAAAAAAAGAGAAGAAGCACCACATTACCTTTGTTGAGAAAATTGAAGAGAAGTAGCACCAATAAAAACTGATGAAAAGAAGTTGCTAGGAGAAAGACGAATTATAACCAAAGAGTCAGAGGATGGTGAATATGATGTAACTCTCTCTCTCTCTCTCTCTCTCTCTCTCTCTCTCTCTCTCTCTCTCTCTCTCTCTCTCTCTCTCTCTCTCTCTCTCTCTCTCTCTCTATCTATCTCTCTCTCTTAGTTTAGGGACCAATTATAGTTATCTATCTTTAGCGCCCATTTATAAATCCAGTGCAAGTAACGCTTAAAAAATTTATAAGGTTTGGCTAATTGTTTTATATAAACCATTATAAATCCTAAATTATTGTTTATTAAGTTTTATAAATATTAATTCTAACTTAGATAATATTTGAAACTAATATATTATATAGATTTATAAATCCTTGTAAATTATTTATAGACATTTATAAATCATTTTATATAGATTTATAAGTCTTTATAAAGAGTTTATAGGCCTTTATAAATTATTTTATATAGGTTTCAAGTCTTTATAAAGAGTTTATAGGCCCTTATAAATTATTTTATATAGATTTATAAAACTTTGTAGATTATTTATAAGCCTTTATAAATTATTTTATATAGATTTATAAGTCTTTATAAAGAGTTTATAGACCTTTATAAATTATTTTATATAGGTTTACAAGTCTTTATAGGCCTTTATAATTCCTAGTTTTATATTAGAAAATTATGATTACTATTTGTGTTTCCTAACAGGTGTCCTGAGGGTTATACTTAGGCTGTCAACATCATTCATTATACCATCATCCATTACATTAGTGTTACTGGGATTCTCTTGAGGTTTTTATGATTAAGGTGGGAGCATCACACATATCATCCTAGAGTGGTTTCTAAAACATGAGTGGTGTTACTGTGGCTCGCTGGAGGGGTTGTGGCTGGGGTAGAAACATTCTTATTGGCTTCTTTTTCAAATTCTCTCTGAAAAATTATGAAGGAATGTATCAATGTATTGTTGATATTCACAATAAAAAAAAAACTGAACACAACTTATTTATGAGAAAATACCATATGTGTGCGAATCCAAACACCATCTTGTCACTCCATTACCGGCCTAATGTCAAATCTTTTAAAAACCGCCTCCCCTTTTGTGGCATTCAAACACACTATGTACTGGTTGTCACTGATAATTTCCCTTACATGACCTTTGCACCACCCATATCCAAAAAAATACTTCAACAATATCTAGCAACATGTACTTTGCAAAAAACGATTTAGAGGAGGAGATCGCCTGATTTTGCAAATATCAATTGTTGTAATTATTTCTTTCTCATCATCACTCAAACATTGTGAGATAGTACATCTTTTGATCATAAATTCTCTTTTATCACCCCTTTCAATCTCTTTAAGTACTAATGTTTGGACCCAAATATATTCCCTTTCACCAATATTACGGGTCATTTCCACTAACTTCCCTGTGCTAAACATATCTTTACTCAATTCCTTCAATTTCAAAACAATCATATATACGCTAAATCGATCAACAACTCAAAATTTGAACTTTAACATACAAAGAAAACAATACCTTGTTTTTGCTTGTGACCCATTTAGAGCCGGTCCAATCAGCGTGAGGTCTCAGTTGGCTTCTATTGAATCTAACTCAATCTGGTGGATCATCAAAGTAATCCAAAAAGCTACCATCTGGCACTTCAACTACGATAACACTATTCCACTATCCATCACTAAAATAAGCATCCACCACTGACCCTTCCTTGAATACAACACCTTCATTCAGACACTCTGGTGGGACCGGCTGGATAAAGCATCTTTCAATAGTTTCCGTCCAAATATTTGCACTGTCTTTGTTGAGAAACGTTTTTTAACAAACCTGAATCTTTCCCCATTTCAATTTTGCCAAATTTTGCTGGAGGATAGCTCTATACCAAGAACCTTTGAACCCTTCTTCTTTAGGAGAGACTTCTACTTCATAACCTTTAGTGATGGACAAAAAATTTTCATCCTTAGTTACTCCTTAAAATGAAATCGGAAAGAACTCTCTTCTTCTCCTAAAACCTTAGAGACATAACCACACATAAGGAGAAAAATAGTCATACTTTAATCACCCTGTAAGTTTCATAATCTTTATCAGGTGTTATAAATTATTTTCATCTATTTTAATGCAAGAACTCACATATCGGTTAATGCTTGGTTTAAACCCTATTTGGCAAAACTCAATTAAAGAGATGACTCAACAAAAATTGATTCAACAAATCTAAATTAATACAGACAAGTAAGAATCTCGAGTTTGAATCTCCGAACATGACGACTTACAAGTAAAAATTTCAAAGCTTTTGGTGGAGAAAAAAAACAAAAATCAAGAAAAGAAAGAAGGTGAATGATAAAATTAACAACATGCATCCAACAAATTGACATTTTAGTTGAAGTCAATTAGGTTCTAAACAAAAAAAATTATCCGATTTAGAGTGTATATATAAAAGCAAAGAGAAAATAGATAATGAAATTCAATTACTTTGCCACGATAATGATTCAAAATGAAATCGTTAAGTATTGATTCTTCTTCTTGGAAT
The DNA here is from genome assembly GCA_905132885.1 of Moricandia moricandioides. Classification (NCBI taxonomy): domain Eukaryota; kingdom Viridiplantae; phylum Streptophyta; class Magnoliopsida; order Brassicales; family Brassicaceae; genus Moricandia; species Moricandia moricandioides. The sequence continues at coordinate 31,129 of CAJHQQ010002353.1, forward strand.
TTCAGGACATAGAGAAAGATGAAGAAATCATAGAAGAAAAAGAAAGCATAATAAAACCTAAAAAGGAGACAAGTATTAATGTGTTGGGGAAGAAAATGAAGATTAAAATTACCATTTTGTCATTTATTTGTTAAATGATAAAAATAGAATTATTGTATGAACCTTGACTCAAACCCGGGCTTAGCCGAAACTGAAGGCTTAAGGCACCTCAACTCACCGCTACAATACAACACATTCTCGTCACTCAAAACTAGTTTTCTTATATTGGTCTTTCCATGTCATTATTTTCATAATTTATGTGACTTCTTGGTTCAATAATTTTAAATTTATAAGAAGTTACTAATTCTTTATTTTTGTTTCATAAACTCTTATTACTTATTTTATAAACCCTTGTAATATCATATAATTGAGTTTTATAATGAGTTATAAGTGTTTTTTTCATAATTCTAATGATTTTTTATAAATCCTTATACATTACAATGTGAATGCATAATACATTAATTTTCTTTCTAATACATTATTTTCTTATCACTAATTTTATAACACTTTATAAGCCATTATAATATCTGAGTTTTATAAGGGGTTATAATCTATGAACCAATTTTTTATGTTTCTTTGCAAATCATTATTCTTTGTAAAGTAAACTCTTATTACTGATTTATAATATTTATAAATTAAAGCAGAACCATAAAGAGAAATTCATAAATCCAAGTTATATTCTCATGCACTCTTATAACATTTGGATTTCTACAAACAAAGTTCATTAGATACCTGAAAAACATATAATTATCCACACATTACTAGAAGCAATGATAAAAAAATTTCATCCTCCGAAATATAATTTTTTTAAAGACGAATAAGAATATTTGAAAGACGAATAAGAATATTTTACAAGTGATTGTAAAGAGGAATTTTTTCATATAGTCTAATCGTTTTTGAAAGCTTTCTTCCTGGAGTTTCAAGATCTAAAAACCACTTTTCGTTTACTTTCTTTTTATTGATTATCATTTCCCTACATGAAAAACATACTTATAAAATATTATGTACGTATTATATTTTCATCTTATAAATCTATAAGACCTAAAAAAATAAACTTACTTGTACTTGTTTGATATTTTCCATTCTCTCATCTTTTCCTTTCTGGTTTAATCAACTACTTCAAATGGATGAACTATTAGATGTTTCTTCCTAGCTCCTGTAAATAGTGGCTATGTATGAATGAATGGTATTTAACCTCGTTCCCTTCTTCTTAGTACAACATTATCTATTTCATTTTTTTTCTTCTTCTTAAGTGGAAGCTCAACATCATCATTTTCCTACAAACCAAATAAAATCATTTTTATAAAGAATTCTTTTTATATATAAATAAAACAATATACATAACGTTTATAAAACAAACTTGGTCGTCGTGTTGTACCAATCTCTTTTTTTCTATTAGAAGTTGAAAAATAGACTTCTGACTAACATCTCACAAAAGAATTTGATTCATGCAAAATGTTTTATTAAATTGTAGAAGAGAAATTATCAATTAGTAAATAGTTTATAAGGCTTTACAAAATACCTCATTTACCCCATTTGCAATATGACGACTTTCTTGGGAAAGAAGAACAAACCTAGGATTAGTAAATGTTGGAGTAGGCGATGTAACTTGCAAACAAGTAGATTTCTAAACTTAATACATTAAACTTTATAAGGCTTTATAAAATATGTTAAATTTATACCCTTGTATCCAAGTTTGGAGTAGTGAATGTTGGAGTAGACGATGTAATCTACAAATGTAAGAAAATAATTTATAAACTCTTGTAAATTATTTTAAGATTTATACCTGTGACTTCTGTTTCATGCCACTTTTTGTTCAATTTTTTCTGTGTCTTTTTCTGAAGAGATTATCTTTGTATATTCATTTTCACCAATAATATTCTCTTCCGCTTTATGTTGTTTATCAGAATTTGCTTCTTTAACACATATCTCTTCTTCATTTTCATCGTCTGGTGCACTCCTTCTACCATCATAGTTTAATTCATCATCACATATCTCTTCTTCATTTTCAACATCTGGTGCACATATTCTATCAAGAGAATTAGCTCCGTTCTCAGGATCTTCTTTATTTAATGAATTGTGATGTACCTTAAAAAAAACTATTTAAAATCGTTAGAGAAACTAACATATGAAAAATGACAAGTACTTGATAAATTTATTTGCTTACCTAAACTCCAAAAAAAATCTCGATCTTCTCTACTCGTTTAACCAAATTATAAACCATTTGGATTAGCTTATCAAGTTTCTCGATGTTAGACTTCGAATGATTTGTATCTTTTATTTGCTCCTTATCTTTCCTATGCTCCTAACCTTTCATGTGATCTTCATCTTTCCTATTTTCCCCATGCTCTACGTCTATCGAATGATCTTTATCTTTGCTTTGCTCCTTAGCTTTCCTACGCTTATATTTCCTATGCTATTCATCTTCCACATGTTCCACATTCTCCCCATGCTCTACATCTTTGTCTTTTTTCTTGTTATGTTGACCTATCTCTTATGTTGCAACAAAAATACAAATCATTTTTCCCAATCGCTTTTCTTCATTTTATATCCTTGTTGAACTAGTTGTACAAAACTATCAAAGTCCATGTCATCATGATCTGTTGGGTTCACCAAATTTTTGTATTCCCCAGCGAATTCGAGCACTATATTAACCACAACCTGTAAAAAATAAAATAAATGTCTTCGTAAATCTCTTGTTTCTAAATTTATAAAACCGTATAAAACTACATTTACGACCTCTTATAAAACACATAACATTGATATTTCCAACAGATATATGGCCAGCACAAAACCGCTCTTATAAAACACCTAACCTTGATATTGCTCGCATATTTATAAACCGTATAAAACTACATATATAATCTTAAATCTCTCTTTTCAAACATTTAAAAATAATGAACAGATAAATTTATAAATATTTATAAAACTCACATTTTTAGTCTTCTCCACCTCTAACACTTTAGCAATTGTCGTTGAACTTGTTGAATCCCATTGTAGACACAAGGGATCTGAATAAGAGCTTTTCTCGCATGGTCTCTCAAAGTTTTACCAAGCGCTAGAAATGATGAAATTGCCCACATATTTACGGCCAGCAAAAAACTGCTCAGTCCATAACTATCGCTAATCCAAGAACTTGCACGCAGACTTCTAACACTTTTTTGACAGGACACTATAAGCAGTTTTACCCCAAGAAAATTTGGAAAACATATCATAGTTCCAATATTCCAACAACCTGTCCTTTGGAATTAGAGAGCTCGTACTTTCTGCATTGGTTATCCCTTATGTGATTATTGCAATTCCAAAAGATAATCTTTCACTGATTGACATTTCTTTTGCTCTCTGTTTTAGCAATTTGTACAAGCTACTCATTGTGTACTTGTCCCCCTTGCTTAGCATCCAAAAATATGGTTTCATCCTTTTTTGTACTTCGACACCAATCTTGGTCGATCTCTCACAAGCTAAGTCAGTTGTCATGAAGAAATCTCGCCTAGAAAACCTCATAGGTTGATCTGAGAATGTAAACCATAGACCTTTCCCTTTTGTCAATATTCTTTGTTGCATGAGAAAATGGAACAAATCTCCTGAAAATTTAACATTATTCCTTCTAGCCATCTTCACAATGCTTCCAATGTGTGATTTCTCTATTTTAGCAAACTCTTCATTTCCTAATATATCAGCAATCTTATGGACATAATCCATGTTGAAATGTTATGTAATTACTTTTGAATTGTCTTGTGGTTCTGTTCCATCAAAAATCCTCGCAGGTAATCTCATTGTTACGTAAAACTCATCGCTACATAACTGAAAATCAAATTTATATAGGGTTATAAGTTTTTAATGCAATGTACACTATCAGAAACTCTTTTCTTTTATATTCATTTATTCAAATATCAAGTCAAAATCAGCCCTCTGTGGTATTCGTAATAAAATCCTAAAATTACTTTGCAGCCAGATTTACAAAGGGTCATAAATTTTCAAAAACTCAATTTTCACTATCGAAACTTTTTCTCTTAGATCTGACTATTAATAGGTTACATTTTCTCTTAGATCGAAACAACAAAATCCAAGAAAATACTTACAAGTTGTGATTCGTGCTGAGGATTTGACATTTTCGAGGTTTTGAGTCTCGATCTCGTTTTCTTCGTGAGATAGAATACCCTTGATCTCGCTGCCGTCACCGTCGCTCAATCTTGTCGTCGTCGCTCGATCCCTTTGCGTCGCTTTCACCTTGCTCGATGTCGAAGATTTCTCTCTCAAGAGGAAGAGATAGGAAATTAAGTTAGATCTGTGAGAGGGTTATTTAAGTCTTTTGCCTGTTAATGATTTAGGTATTTCTGAAAATGTGCTCCTTCCAAATGTATATATGAAAAACGGTACCAACTTCAAGGTACAATTGAAATCTCCCTATAAATTATAATTTTTGTTACATAAAAACATTTAATTTAGAAATTAATTATGTGCTTTGAAAATGTAGATCAGAATCTAGTCTAATCTATTAAGTTATGAGAAATTGTTAAGAATATCACAAGTTAAGTACCACTTTTCAAAAATATCTTCCATCAAAAATGTTAACATTCAGATTTACACTTAAGTGATTATTGTTTAGGGTTTAATGTTAAAGTGGTAGAGTTGAGTTTGTAAATGTTTTATAAATATTTAGAAAAATAGTTTAGTCTATTTTCATCATAAGTTTAGGGTATTTTTTTAAATAATCATTCATTAATGGTAAATTTTAAAAGTGATATCAAACTTATGGTAGATCTGAAATTTCCCCTTAAAATGAAGTCGAATGACTATTTTATGTGTGATTTTTTTCTTTGCATCATCCCTTAGAAAGTTTATCAAATTATACATAATTTCATTATAATATATTTTACTATCTTGACCTTTTATTTTAAATAAATAAATAATTATAATAAACAATTCTAACAAAATCTACAAAAATCTTTCTTAAATCTTTTTAAATTTTATTTTTGCAATTAATTATCATTAAATAAAGTTAGCAGTTAAAACTAATTGATATTTGATTTAAAAAAAAACTAAAATCATATAAAATATTTATTAAAAATTACAATTTAAATTAACTATTTTAAAAAATATATTTATAAAAAATTGTTAGAAGTTTTTAACTATTCATCTGTATTTCCAATAAAAATAAAGATATTAAAGTATAGCTAAACTATTAGATTCAAATCCTATTTTAAACTTTATGTGTTATTTTTAATTTTTAACTATCAACCACCGGTTCATATACATCATTTAGATTTCATGATAAAATATATTTATTATTACTTGTATTTTATCAAGTATCATAAACATGTTTAACCAATTATATATAAAGTTATCCATACTAATTTAAATCAAATTAGTCATTAATCTTAGACCAACCCACAATGTATTTCAAATATAAAATCACATGTAATTAATAAACAACTCACTTATATACTAATATCAATATACTTATATAAATATACCTGTAAATAAAAAATACATATCACACAATTATATATATTTCCATGATTATTTTCTTATTTCAAAAATATTATGTCAATACCATAATAATTTTGAATATATTATGAACAATTTATATATACTTTATTAATCATAAAATCATTCCACATAATATATAACTACAAATGAATATTTATATAATAATGCGTAAATATATTTGTGAATATCATTAAAAATATACCATAACATATATGATTCCACTAAATTATAATTACTATAAATTTTTTATATTTTATTAAATAAGATATTTTCAAATATATAAACTAACCAATTTTAAATTCCAAAATATTTATAAAGAATATCTTAATAGTTGATTCTCTAGAAAATTCTCATAATGTTTCATTAATGTTTATAAATTCTCAGAAAAAAACTATTCGACTATAAATGGAATCACATATTGATTAAATCCAATTTTAAACATATTATATATTCACTAATACATCCAATTAAAAAGCGTAAATAAAATAGTTAGAATGAATCATTATTTTTCTTAAATATCTCAAACCATGTAAAATTGGTTGGAATAAGATTAGGGTTATTAGTTAAGGATGACTTGTTTAGAGTTAGAGTTGGTATGGACTTCTCGCTGAGACTTCATATACAAAGACTTATATTCGGTTTTCAGAGCCCAATGATAACCTACGATCCTTATAGAAGATAGAAAATGCAAACTCAAATAATCTATATGAAGATGAACGGCGCATGGTGCGGGTTCTATTCTAGTTTTAATTAAAAATAAAGGATCATTATTAATTTCCATAATCGTGTAACATTATTATTGCCTCGGATACAATTATATATCAATATAATTGAAAGATCGGTCTGCCCCAAAATGTCCTGGAAGTAGGCAGACGAATGACTCTTTATACCCTATGAAGTACCAATGATGTGATCTTGGCAAGCAATGGAGCTGAAGAAATAGAACAGCTTGAACCAGAGCTTCAAGAAGTCCAAGATGGAGCTAAAGAACAGCTTGAACCTGAGGATACAAAGGACAAGGATCTAAATGTACCCGTTGGTCCAATGACTAGGTCCAAACAAGCAAGATTCCAGCAAGCTCTTTATCAACTCTTACACACTATTCAAGGAAGTCTAGAGTGTGCTTATCCAACCACTCTGGTTGTGATTCAAGCCATCTAAGACATTCATCAAGAGAAATGTTGTGACTTGCACTCTTTTCCTTGGTTCGGTTTATCCCATTGGGTTTTCCAAACAAGGTTTTTAATGAGGCTTGGACACAACACTTATACAAAAGCCTCTTGATGAAACCAGACCCATTTTCTATCCCATTTTCGTCCATAAAGAAGGATCCAGAAGTTTATCTTTTAAATTTGAACTTTAGTCTTTTTTTGAATTAATTCTGTTGTGTGTTTTTAAGAAGCTGTGCATGTACAACCTTCTATTCTTTATATTCTGGTCAGAAACTTCAATAATATCATCAAACTCTTTTCTTTTCAAAGCATTCTCTGAATCTTGTTGATCAAGCTTGTTCTAAGTGTATCTCGGATTCTGGATCCTTACCTTAAGAAATGGAACCGCTTGAACCAGAGCTTAAGGAAGTCCAAGATGGAGCTAAAGAACAGCTTGAACCTGAGGATACAAAGAACAAGGATCGAAATATACCCGTTGGTCCAATGACTAGGTTGAAACAAGCAAGATTCCAGCAAGCTCTTCATCAACTCTTACACACTATTCAGGGCAGTCTAGAGTGTGCTTATCCAACCACTCTGGTTGTGATTCAAGCCATCTAAGACATTCATCAAGAGAGGTGTTGTGACTTGCACTCTTTTCCTTGGTTTGGGTTTATCCCATTGGGTTTTCCAAACAAGGTTTTTAATGAGGCTTGGACACAACACTTATACAAAAGCCTCTTGATGAAACCAGACCCATTTTCTATCCCATTTTCGTCCATAAAGAAGGATCCAGAAGTCTATCTTTTAAATTTGAACTTTAGTCTTTGTTTGCATTAATTCTGTTGTGTTTTTCAAGAAGTTGTGCATGTACAACCTTCTTTTCTTTATATTCTGGTCAGAAGCTTCAATAGTATCATCAAACTCTTTTCTTTTCAAAGCATTCTCTGAATCTTTTTTGATCAAGCTTGTTCTAAGTGTATCTCGGATCCTTGATCCTTACCTTGCAAGCAAACCATTAGAAGTTTCACTTCAGTCCACCATTTGGTTACCTACAGTTTCAAAGTGGGCACTTTGGAAACCCGCCTTGAGCACTTCGAAGCTCTAGGAATTTCGTCAGTTCGTCATCACAATCGTTGGAGAGCATTAAGGGACGTGATCCTCTCACCCAGGATTATATCAAGTGGTATCAGAGCAGATCTCCATTATCAGGTTGTATTTTTCCAGTTCTGCAACTTTTAGACTTTTCATATTCTATGATCGAATCTGTTCTAGAGTTTAAATCTTGTTAGAAACGTGTTTATTAGTGTCTAATCTATCTAGAACAAGTGTTGAACTTGTTAAATAACTGAACTTGAATCACGAAATTGCAGAGAAAAGAATTAGGGTTCTTATAGAAATTTGGATCTGATCTTGTTTCCTAATTTCATTTCCATTGTTTTCTGTTTATGTGAACATCTTTATTGTATCAGTGTTTCGAAATTTCTCAGGAATCATGGCAGAAGATCAAAGTAGAGGACTCAACAAGGATGAAAGACTGTTACTTGAAGCAATGACTGCCATAATGGAGAAAATGATGGACTCCAGAATTGATTCATTTCGCCGAGAGTTACATCAATCTAGGAATCAAAGGCAGAGAAGAACAAGACAAGAATAAACTTGCTTGAGACAGAACAGCTCTGTTATTAGGAATGAAACTCCACAACAGAAAAGGTTTGAGCGAGACAAGTGGAGCACACATCGAAACCAGCCATCTGAGACAAAGCTCTACTCTTCAAACTCGGTTCAGAAACAACCTGACAGAAATAGATCACATCCATCTAGTACTCTTGGTTCATCTAGCAAGGCAACAATCAGTTACAACAAAGACAAAACAATTAAACATTCCTGGTTCAGTAAGAAAGATAAGGAGGAATTGTTACAAGTAATGATGGATGTTGAGAAACAACTCAAAAGGACCAAGGTAACACGTCCATCCGTTGCAACACAGCACCAAGAACCATTTATTACTGTCTCAGAACTCAAAGTGGCGGAACCAGAATCAACTACATCTAGTCAAGAAGGACAAACCAAAAGTCCATCACATATCATTCAGAAAGAAGAGCAACCAGTTCAGGATGTCATTGTTCCTTTCATAGAGAATAAAACAGAAGAGTAGGCACCCAAGGAACCACAAGAAGATCATGGAATGAATCAACTGATTGTATTTGATCCATGTGATTTCCAAAAGACATTTTTGGGTACTTTTCTGATCAGTCCTTTTGTTTGGAACAAGATTAGAGCTGTGGAGCTGTCAAGACACGAATTGGGCTTGACGCATGTTGTGTTTGAGACAAGAGGAGAAGTATGGAATATTCCATACTAGGAACAACATCAAATTGATTGAGAAGAAATCAGCTACATCAACATCTGATTTTGTTGAATTCTCATCCTCTAAAGATAAGGTGTTGCACGTTTCAGCTCAGCAAGAATTTCACTATGAAACCAATTGGAGAATTTTACCAACTCTGTCTTGGATCCAACAAAGCAGACAACGCAGAAAATGGCCATCTGATCATCAAAATATTGCTAGTTTTGTAAAACATGTTGGTTTGGATCATTTCCAAGAGAAACTTCTCTCTGATTGTGCTGGATGGTTACAAACCTACTCGTGGAGACCTGGAGCTTATGACAGCATACTTACCTTCCTTGGAAAACACTATGTTCGTGCTAGAACCAGCTGGGGTTGTAAGGAGTTGGAAGTTTATCAAAAAGCCTTGCTTCTTGACCATATCAAGATATGGAAGCCACCAGATATGCAGCAACTTCTGTACTATTGCAGAAGGTATCAAATCATGATTGGAGATGAAGGATTCACTAAGAAAATTTGTGAAATGATTACTGGATCAGGAGAAGAACTCATTTGTTCTTCTCAAATCAAGGAGAAACCACTAGATAAATTCATTTTAGAGCCAGCTCCAAAGCAACAAACTCGAGGTAATTATATAGACTCCAAGACGCGCATGAAACATGATTTGCTTGCTATTGGAACAGGTCAAACTGTTTTGAAGTCTACACTTTTTGAAAAGAGAGGCTATAATGATGATGAGTTCTTGGCTAAGTTGGAGATGCAACAAACAAAGTTTGAAAACTGGCTAGCCACGAGCTTTGACATAGGAGCAGTCCGAGGATCATATCTCAACAACCATAAGGAACTAAGAAACAAAATAAAATGCTATGGAAACTTAACTCATCAGAGTATCACGTCGAATTGGAACCATGTACAAAGCTTCCCAGGTGAGCATGCTAAGGTAAGTGATCATGTTTTCAAGAACTCTTTTATCACTGATTACACATATATGATGCACTTGTTTTTGTCAAAAGAACCATGTGCAGAATATAAGAGAGCTTGGAAGCATACAAGAAACTACAAGAGTGAGGAAGATAAGAGGTTCAAACCACCTGATTTGAACCAGAATAAGCACCAAGACGTCACTTGCTTCATCATCATCAAAGAAGCACCTCCAGATGCAACATACAAGCCAAACCTGAGCAGAAAAGGATTTGGACTATTGCTCTTACTCTATGATACAATTTTATATGTTAACTTATTGTGTGTCAAAGAGTATGACACAGGTTTGAGTAATGCATCAGGAGAAAGGAGAATCAAACAAATCAGTCATGTCTACATAACCAAACAAATAAGCAACCGTGCCTATCAACGAGGATTGCAAGGTAAGTATAACCTGATTTCAAACTTCAGTGTTGCTGATTTGGTACCCTTCATTGCAGGTAACGAATTTGAGGTCAAATCCTTCTCAAGTGGGAGAGGATGATGTGATCTTGGCAAGCAATGGAGCTGAAGAAATGGAACCGCTTGAACCAGATCTTAAAGAAGTCCAAGATGGAGCTAAAGAACAGCTTGAACCTGAGGATACAAAGGACAAGGATCTAAATGTACCCGTTGGTCCAATGACTAGGTTCAAACAAGCAAGATTCCAGCAAGCTCTTCATCAACTCTTACACACTATTCAGGACAGTCTATAGTGTGCTTATCCAACCACTTTGGTTGTGATTCAAACCATCTAAGACATTCATCAAGAGAGGTGTTGTGACTTGCACTCTTTTCCTTGGTTTGGGTTTAGCCCATTGGGTTTTCCAAACAAGGTTTTTAATGAGGCTTGGACACAACACTTATACAAAAGCCTCTTGATGAAACCAGGCCCATTTTCTATCCCATTTTTGTCCATAAAGAAGGATCCAGAAGTCTATCTTTTAAATTTGAACTTTAGTCTTTGTTTGCATTAATTATGTTGTGTGTTTCCAAGAAGTTGTGCATGTACAGCCTTTTTTCTTTATATTCTGGTTGGAAACTTCAATAATATCATCAAACTCTTTTCTTTTCAAAGCATTCTCTGAATTTTGTTTGATCAAGCTTGTTCTAAGTATATCTCGGATCATTGATCCTTACCTTGCAAGCAAACCATTGAAAGTCTGAGAGCAATTCCGCAACTCTTAGAAGTTTCACTTCAATCCACCATTTGGTTACCTACAGTTTCAAAGTGGGCACTTTGGAAACCCGCCTTGAGCACTTCGAAGCTCTAGGAATTTCGTCAGTTCATCATCACAATCGTTGGAGAGCATTCAGGGACGTGACCCTCTCACCCAGGATCACACCAACCAAAGAAAGTGTCATCCTCACCACATAAGAAATGTATGTGGTTCCTGTTATTCCTTTGCGCTACTGTTTTGTGGTAAAATGGTATGTTCCTGTCCCCAAAATCAGCCCACCAAACTCTGGGACGCTGCCTATAAAACTTCTGCTCAGCGGTGAGCAAAATATTTAGCTTTGCTCTCTCTTGATGCTCTTCAGCCACTAAACCTAATGTCGGGTCTAGACGCTTCAGTCTTTCAACTTGTTTAGTTTGCTCTTTAACCCTTACAGATATACCGCTAAAATGTCTTTTATTAAGCCTTCTCAAGACTTTCTTCAACGCTTTCATAGACTTCAACAGCTTAAACTGATCCGAGCCAACGATAGTAGATGGGTTCCATGCTTCAGAAACTGAAGTAGCATAACATGATGAAAAAACATGAACGGTTTGCGCACCCTATTTCTCAAGTTTGGAATCTGAAACAGACAAGGAGAATGATCAGATTGCAAAGGTTCCAAAAACTCTGCATAAGAATCCGGAAAGAAAGAGCTCCAGGATTGGTTAATAAGAGCATGATCTATTCTTTTGGAGATTGAATTATCTTCTTGGTTGTTCCACCATGTGTATTGAGAGCCTTTAGTTTTCACTTCAAACAACTCAGCATCTTGAAGAGCCGTAGCCATTTCGTCAAGACCAGAATCATCTATAGGAAGTGACGGGTAAAATGAGTGGTTGGAAAGGTTCAATATCTGATTGAAATCACCAACTACTGTCCACGGAGAACTGCAGACCAGTGAAGAAGAATGCAGAGTAACAAGATTATCCGAGAGAGACCTCCTTTCCTCTACTATGTTATGCCCGTCAACAAAATCTACTATGAAGCTGACAGCCTCAGCCATAATGTATATTCCACGCCTAACAGACTGAGCCGTAGTATCATAAATAAAAACCAAAATAGATGGATCCCATACAACCATAATTCTTCCCAAAGGGTGATGAACATGGTTCCCAAAAAATCTCCATCCTGTTGGGATCGCACTCAAAACTCTGGATTCATTATTAAGCAGAATATGCGTCTCCAAAAACGCTCCGAAAAGAGGTCTATGGATATTAATCCAATCCTTACACATTGTGTGGCGTCTTTCACTGTTCAGTCCACGTATATTCCACACAAAAGAAAATATTATGGTTTTTATAAGTTTCTAGTGACCTTATGGCCCCTCTTCCTGCGATTAACCAAAAGGAAAGGTTCCTCCCAAGCTAACACAGTGTATCGGTTGCTACTCAAGATAACATCAGCCTTTTCCTTCTCTACGCTTCCTGATACATCCATTGAAGACCCTGCATTACTATCCACTCCAGTAACCGGGTTAACATCCTCCTTCGGACTATCTTGTGGTAGAGACTGATCAACTTGAGCCTCAGATACTACATCTTTTGAACTAGGTGCCTTGTCCAACTGCTTTACTGAAGTAACCACCAGAATTTCACCTTCCTCATCTTCTGAATTTTCTGCCTTGTTTAAAAAATTTGCTGAAGTATCTTCCCATATTTCACCTTCCTCATCTTCTGACTCACGAGTAGATGCTTGAGGAACGGAAGGCTTATACACGGTCCTAGGATGGCCTGGACGAGACTGATGTCGAGACCGTGATATGCCAATTGAGATGCTTCTAGGATGGTGATTTGAGGTACTTATGTCATTAGCTACAACCCGGCATCTGTCAGAGGAGTGGCCATACCGCTTACACGTTTCAAATTTCACTGGCAACCAAGGATAAGTGACAGATATCTCAACTTCTCTACCATTTGAGAATCCCAAAATGATTTTAGTTGGGAGTACCTTTGTCAAGTCAACCCTCACATACATCCTAGCAAGTTGGAAATTCTCCTTCTTTTTCGTTTCAGGAGCAAGGGACACTGGTTTGCCCACTTCCGTAGCCAGCCTGCTAAAACTTTCTTGATTGAAAAGTAGGTATGGAACATTCCTCAGCTCAACTGGAACAACAGTATTTGTTAATGGCATATTATCTGGTTCGAAATCTTGTGACCAGGGTGCTACGAACATCAGAAATCCTGCAATATTCTAGCAAGTGCGAGATATTAGCTTCTCCCGTGTCTTAGGATTAGAAACCTTTATCAGAACACCACCATTGCCTATATTGTGGACAAAGATTCGAGGAACTGACTTTTCCCATATAGCATTGACCACACCAATAATTCTTCCCACTGATGGAATATCTCCTTGAAATCGAGCAAATATGAACTCTTTGAATTCCTGTTTTGCGGCGTTTATGTTCTCATCAGGTATAAGCACGAAAAGAACCCCTGAAACATGCTCTGACGGAGTACCAATCTCTTCCAGCTCTGCGGATGCCTTGAGAATTGTAGCATAACTTCTGGCCTCTCGAGCAACTGTACTTTTCACTGCCTCAGCTACAATGGTTGTATCCTCATCAGAAACAGGAACCAAAGCTGGGGCCTCGTTAACAGGCACACCAGTGTCAAATTTCCTTGACTGTGAGTTGGTATCAACATCCCTGAGCGACAGAGACACAGCATGGACTGCGGGATTCGTAGATGGAACAGCTTCTATTGAAACTGAAGTTGGTAGATCTAAATCACTGCTCGCCTTTCCAATAGACGATTGAGAGACAGGTGATACAAGATTCAGAGGGGCTGAGACTGATTGGACCGCATCAGAGGTCAGAGGAAGGAGCAACCTCATCTGCCACTATCGTGGCAATTACTGCATCGGCCCTAGAATCACCGGGGAGAGGAGGTAGTTCCTTGATCGATTTCGGTAGGAACCGACCTTTAACGGTTCTCGCAAATCGAGCCATTTTTGATGGACCCTTGGAGGGGATCTTGTGCTTCTTCTTGAGATTCATGGAGCAAAGATACAAAAAAGAAGAGGGGAGGTGAAGAGTACTTGCCGGAGTGGCGTGAGGCCCCCCAACGGCGGAGCAAAGTTAACGAAACTTTAATCATATCGCAATCGCTTGAGTCAAACTGTTGTGGGTTAAACTTTTTATAATGACTGACCCCACCCAGAAACATCCAGGAAAATCCCATTGCATCTTAGAAACCCATGAGCCATCTACGACAGGATTTTTTTGGAAAGGTTTCAGTATCACCCCGCTGACAGAGAGTCGAACTTGCGACCTCTGGTAATCTTGTGTGAGAATCTTGTTGAAACCACTAGGCTGATACGTCCTGAGATCAGACATGATCACTCAAATGGACTGAAATGGATATGAACTCCAAAAGGAGAACTGGATGGGATGAATGGTGACACAAAGGGTTGCGGAAGGCCCAATGATACTACCAGACTTCAATCGTTGCCGGATGTGATGCACCGGTCCAACAAAAGAAGGATCAAAACTTTGAGATAACCTCACCAAGAAACTAAGAAATGTTCTAAGTGAAGAACAAAGAGATAAACTCATAAAAAGGGGAAAATTCAATCTGATTATTTCGTGGCTTGTAATTACATATTTATACTACTTGTGGTCAAAGAAAGACTAAGAGTTTTTGTGGAAAACTAGAAACTTAGAAAACACAAACAAAGACTAAGACTTTTGACTAGAAATAAGTATGTTGTTGAATGCCCCTTGATCTGACCACGAATTTGACTCATTTTATTGATATTTCTTGATCCAAATGGGCAGAAGAACATCACCAAAGGCCTGGTCGAATTTGGAGTAAAAAAAAAAAACAAATTGAATTTGTTATGAATTTTTCTGTGGACTGAAAAAGGTCCATTTCGCCCAGCAACTAAACTAGCTCCATCTTCAGTATCACTTAGCTCATTAAGCTCCAAGTTAGTGTCACTTAGCTCATCCAGCTCCAAAGTAATGTCACTTAGCTCACTCAGCTCATCTACTGTCACTTTAGCTGGTTTCAGCTCATGCACACACTCTTCAGCTGGTTCTAACTTGTGCACACTATGTTTCAGCTCGTCTTCAGTCTCATCAGCTGGCCTTAGCTCATCCAAGGTTGCATAGATGATAAGGGAATTGACATGAACTGATGAGAAAACCTCGGTTAGGTCTAGTTGGTCGACAAGATCGCCACATTGGGCTGTGTCCATGACCCAAGCAGGTCGGTGCTCGAACCGGGGCGTATCATTCCCTTCCTCTTCAAAAGGATTTGACCTCAAATCCATTTTACCTGAAACAAAAGAAAATGAATCAGACAAAAAAAAATTTAAAATCATGTAATGTTCAATGAAAGAAAATTTTGGAAAGAAATTTCCTTGGGGTTTTGATGCCAGTTTCCTTGAGTACATGAATCTCCAAATTTTAGGCTGATGAGCACGATCAATGCCATCACTTTTCTGAGGCTGAACCTGTTTATCCTGGACACTCAAAACAAACATTAAAATATCAGGATCATATGTGCAAGACATGTACTTGTTCAAATCACAAATCAAAGCTTCTTTCCTTAGAACAAGTAGCACAAGTTTCAGCCTTTCAAAGCTCACATCAATATAAGAATTAATGAACAGAAGGGTTTCAAGGCAAGTGATTACATGGTTCCTAAAGAACAATTCCGAAACATGCACAAATTTCTCAGATTTAGAGCACAAAAGATTAAGTCTACACTGAAAATTATTTATCCAAGGCTCAACATGTTTATCAAAGAAGGTGTTATAAATCAGAATACTTTCAAGGCATGAAACACCATAGACCCTTTTCAAAACGTGCCTATCAAGATCAGAAACAGAAAACAAAAGTTCAAGATTAATTTCAGAGAAAGAATGGACAGGTTTCAAAACAGAATCACAAAAATCAGTTTTAGCTCTAAGTGATTTTTGTTCCAGCAACTTCTTAACCAAGAATTCGTCCAGGGCACTAGTGGATGCAGACAAATTTCCAATGATCAGTGCATGTCTATAAGAACTCAGATTAAAGCCATTTTCTTTGAAGACAAATGGTTTTCTAGCACAAAAATCAGGTTGTTGCAATTCAAGCTCTAATGCCTTTTCAAAATGATCAAAACCTTTGAAATGTTTCAAAAACTGATCAAAACTCAAAAGAAATCCAGAATGGATGTCATTGCCATTTTGAAAACATTTTTGATCAAAAATTCCATCAGGTTCAAATTTCTCAAAAGAATGAATCATGTTATCAAAAACAGAATTTGAAACACAAAATTCTTTAAATTTTTCAAAACCAAAACGTTTCACATCTTGAGAACTAATCTTAAGAAACATTTCAGGCAGAGAATTAAGCAAATAAAGTTTTTCACAGTGCTATTTAGGCAAATGCATAGAAGTTGTGCCTGGATCAAAGCAAAGATGTTTCTCCATGTTGATGGATGATGTGCTTGATGCTTCCTTATCAAAGATTGGATCAAGATCGTCTTCTTCATCAAAGATTGGACTAAGATCATTGTCCAAGGGTCTCCTAGTATCAAGATGTGGTCCTTGTTGTGGTTAGTCCAATGGCTCTTCCTCAAAAACCTATGAAACTAGAACAAGACTACTCGGATGTTCCGGTTCAAAAAAGGTTAGTCAATTAGTCTCTTCATTATCAATAATCATAAGATCATGTTTTGGAGAAGGAAGATCACATTCATCATCACAAATGATCAAACTTTCCAATAGATCTTCATCATATTCATCATAGATGGATAAAGAATCTGAAAAATCTTTAAGTTCTTCAAAATGGTTTTCAGATTCACCTTGGGTTTTCTTACTGGTGAACAAGGATGGCTCAGCTAACGGGCACGTGTGGATGTGCTCTTCTTTTGGCTCTTGCTGATGGCCCTGAGGGCTTCCACTTCCTTCACAAAATTCTTGGATATCAAACTGAAACAATCGCCTCTTTGGATTAGCCATATCTCTAGATGATCTAGACTGCTCTCTACATCTTTGGTTTGGCACCTTATGTGATCTTCTTATAGTTGGCCTTTCCTGCACAGTAACAAACTCATCAAAAAAAATCAAAGAATTTTGAGATGAAGATTTAAAGTTAGCCTGTCGCTGGAATTTCTCCTTGTTACTCTCCTTGAGAAGACCAAACATCTTTTATCCTGAAAATTACTCAACACAAAAGGTTAACAAATAACAAAATAATCCTCACACTCTCAAGTGTTTAATCTCACCCACTCAAGTGTTTCTCTCAGATTTTAGTGGTCACTCAAGAGTTTCTTCTCAAAGTTCTAAGAGAACAAATCAAGTAACTCAATGGATTTCTCCAAGCAACAAGAGATGAACACAAGATAGAGAGATAAGAGAAATGACTTTTGAAATCCGTATTAACCACTCCAAGGCTTGATTTCTCTTCAGCCAGCATGATTTCTCTTCCACCACCTAACCAAATAAATCAAACTTTTTTTTTCTTTTTCTTTTCTTTTATAGAAGAATGGCAATAGGTAAGGTAGTGGCCCAGATTTAAGATAGAAAGAAGAAGAAGAAGTTTTTGATGAAAGATGAGAAGGATGGATAGATAGTACCGGTTGAGTGGCTCTGATACCAAATTGATACCACCTGAGATCAGACAGGATCACTCAATCGGAACGAAATGGATATGAACTCCAAAAGGAGAACTGGATGGGATGAATGGTGACACAAAGGGTTGCAGAAGGCCCAATGATACTACCAGACTTCAATCATTGCTGGATGTGACGCACCGGTCCAACAAAAGAAGGATCAAAACTTGGAGATAACCTCACCAAGAAACTAAGAAATGTTCTAAGCAAAGAACAAAGAGATAAACTCATAAAAAGGGGAAAACTCAATCTGATTATTTCGTGGCTTGTGAATACATGTTTATACTACTTGTGGTCAAAGAAAGACTAAGAGTTTTTGTAGAAAACTAGAAACTTAGAAAACACAAACAAAGACTAAGACTTTTGACTAGAAATAAGTATGTTGTTGAATGACCCTTGATCTGACCACGACTTTGACTCCTTTTATTGATATTTCTTGATGCAAATGGGCAGAACACCATCACCAAAGGCCTGGTCGAATTTGGAGTAAAACAAACTCAAATTGAATTTGTTATGAATTTTTCCGTGGGCTGAAAAAGGTCTGAAAAAGGTCCATTTCGCCCAGCAACTAAACCAGCTCCATCTTCAGTATCACTTAGCTCATTCAGCTCCAAGTTAGTGTCACTTAGCTCATCTAGCTCCAAAGTAATGTCACTTAGCTCACTCAGCTCATCTACTGTCACTTTAGCTGGTTTCAGCTCATGCACACACTCTTCAGCTGGTTCTAACTTGTGCACACTCTGTTTCAGCTCGTCTTCAGTGTCATCAGCTGGCCTTAGCTCATCCAAGGTTGCATAGATGATAAGGGAATTGACATGAACTGATGAGAAAACCTCGGTTAGGTCTAGTTGGTCGACAAGATCGCCACATTGGGCTGTGTCCATGACCCAAACAGGTCGGTGCTCGAACCGGGGCGTATCATAAGCCATCAGCGATATCTCTAAAACTTTTACTAGTTTCCATACACGATTGGAGGGATGTTCCAGATTTGATATTTGATTGAGATCTTTGTAATATTTTATATTTTATTGAGATCTTCAGTAATATTCTAGGTATTAAGTAAATCAGATGACAGAAAGTTACAAAGAAATACCTAACAAAGTTGTGAGTAGATTACTTTTGCATAAATAAGAAGATAAGAAATAGATGATGAAATAATAAAACTGAATCTGTTTACCAACAATTTATATCTTTATAGAATTGGACCATAATAAGTACAAAATCATTTTATTATCTACACCAAGTAACTAAAAATATGTTAAAGAATTCTTCAAAGATTACATATATTTTAATAAATCATGAAACTTACAAAACGAAGAACAACATTTTAAAACATGCCTAATGAGGATATATTCTTAGAAAAACTTCAAACCTTCTATTATTATTAAATTTACCTGATAAATGGGCAACTAGATATAGAAATATCGAGAATTTTAATTTTTCCAAAATTAGAATAAAATATTTAAAGCTGAAGTAATATAAAAGTTGGAATATCAAAAATTTATTAATATAATTTTACTTAATAAAAATAAAATACAAATTATTAAATTAAAAACAGCTAATATTATTATTATCTTATAACATGATGGATCGATTTACGGTTATTGTTGACTTTTTTGCGGGTTATATTTTATCAAACATTCAAACCATATTGTTGAGGTTAACAAAAAAATAACTCATTTTTATAAAAAATATTGAATAATGTGATTAAAAAGAAGAATTATTTAAATCGATTTGATTAATATTATCTTATAAGATGATGGATCGATTTATGGTTACTGTTTTTATGAAATTTTGCTGGTTAAATTTTATCAAACATGCAAACCGTATAGATGAGGTTACCAAAAAAAAAACAAATCATTTTAAAAGAAAACATTGACGTATGTGATTAAAAGAAGAATTATTTAAACCATTTTGCGATGGTTACATAAACGAATGATAATAATTTGATTATCATATAATTAATCATCTAGAAAACATAAATATAATAAATGATGTACACAGTTTAAATATAAATTAAGTATAGGTTATAAAAAACATAAACTATACAAAATCATAATTTAATATTAAGAAAATAATAAATTACACAAATTTAAAGAAAAATAAATAAAAGAGCATACTTATACAATATAGTAAATAAGATTTTGCGCTTTTAAAATTTTACACATCTGCACAAAACACATCAAATATTTTTCATAGAAATTGAAAATAGTTATAGTGATCATAAACTATGGTATAATATAAAATTTATAGATTATAAAATCAAACTAGAATTTGACCCGAGCGGTGGCACGGATGTTTGATTTAACTTGTGTTGAGCGTAAACTCATGAATTGCTGGTTTTATAAAAAAAATATCATGTATAGTTTTTATGTTTTTTAATTTACATATAGAGTATAATATATTATATTATAATAGTAATGTTTGATAATAGTTTTTTATTTGATATTATATTTAAAAATTTATAACTTGATGCAGTTTGATGTAATTGTACTAATCCTATATTAACATGTTGTTTTTTTATTAATTTATTTCAAAATGAAAAAACAAAAAAAAATTAATGGTCAATAAATTAATATCGATTTGGTTAGATAAACTTTGGAATTATAATTAAATTTAAATTTATTTTAAATGCAGTGGTAGAATCTTTAAATAAAAAGAAATACAAAAATGAAATACTTAATTTATTGTAAATGCAAAGGGTAGATTTTGTAAACAAAGGATTTTATATTGATATCAATATTTCCAAACAATTTCTCTTCGTACTGTTATCTATGTTTCCAAACATTATCAAAATGTAACTTAGTTTTAATAATATAGATGTTCACAAAGAGATAAATCTCGTGGTTTCAAAGTACGTATCAAAATCTAGTATATTGGTTAAAATTTGTATTTATATTGGTGTGAACTGTAATAAATTTGTTGTTAACATTTTGTTGTCATGATTTCTTTTTACTTATTTCATTCCCATAGTGATAGGTTCAGGTTGTTAATTGATACAAACAAATCACAATTGAAAAGTGTAATTAAAAGTAAAGTATGCTTAGTTTAATTATTATTATAATCAGTTAGTTTTATTATAACTTTCTCATAGTAGAAATATTGGTTTCAATATCCATCTTGTCCTGTTTAAACTACGTCAAACTCAACAATAATTTTAAAATGTTTTGACAATAATTTTAAAATGTTTTGACAATAATTTTAAAATGTGAAAATTTCATAAAAATACTCCAACTAAATTTCATTAAACTTTTTAATACTTAAATTTTTTTGCTACATAGTTTAATACCCAAATAATTATTTTACTCATTTTAATATACCAACTTTGAAAAGTCTTCCCATTTTAATACCTTAACTTTATTTATTTAAATTAAAAATACTACTAAGTTTCAAACAAAATTTCAAAAAATTCCAAAATCTAAGAGAAAATATGTAAATTTTCTAATTTTATTTTTAATCTTTAGAAAAAAAGGTAAATAAATTATTGGAGTTTTCTGAATTTGTTTAAAATTAATTTTAATGTAATAAAATGAATATGTTTTCTATTTCAGATAACAAACTAAATTCAATACTTCAAAATTTAAAATTTTCTTAAAAATTCTAAGATTAAAAAAAATTAGTTACTTTTATTTTTCAAACAAACAAGAAAATTAAAATTTTTGAGAGTCTTTTTTATAAATTTTATAGATTTTTTTAAGTTTCAGTTAAAATTTATTAGTATTTTAACTAAAATAAATAAATCTTGGGTAGCAAAATGAGCATAGTTTAAAATTTTGTATATTAAAATGAGGAAAATAATTAATTGAGATATTAAACTGGGTAGCAAAAAAAATTAGATCTTAAAACGCTTAATAAAATTTAGTTGAGATATTAAATTGGGTCTTAAAACGCTTAATAAAATTTAGTTGAGATATTTTTATGGATTTTTTGCTTTTAAAAGTGAACTATACTAATTGAAATCGCTAATCTCAAGCTCATGACGTATCTGACACCGCATAGCCTAATAGCTTTGCTTGTGATTAAAACTAACACGACTCATAATATACTAATTGATTCAGAAGATAATAATTTATTTCGTTCCAACTAATAAACAATACAAATCTTAACTAAGAGCATCTCCAAAAACACTCTCTATTTTGAAATTTCACAAACTCTATATTTGAAGTTTCAAAGTGTTCCTCTCCAAAAGTAAAACTTCGAAACTAACTTCAAAATTATTTGTATTTTACATTATGGTCCTTATATTTGTCACAACTAATATAAATTCATAAAACTTTTATAAATAACTAACATGTATATAAAAATATCACAACAATATTAATTAATAAAAACTTACATTAAAATATAAAAGTATAAATAAATAATTAAGTATTAAACTACAAGTAAATACCATATTATTCCGTAAAATAATGTTTTCATATGTGATCCACTAGTGCATTTTGAAGTAGGAAATGACTCTCTTTGTTTTAAATTTGTAGATTACGAGCTAAAAATTGTTAAAAACGGATATCTTCATTTTCCACCATTTCAACCGTGGCTTCTGCCACAGATCTTGTATCTTTTATCGGCGCATTGGTATCACGTTCATCCTCAATGATCATGTTATGCATTATAATGCATGTCATTATTATATCATGCAATACCTCTTTCTTCCACTAACAAGATGATCATGCTATGATAGCAAACTTGGACTGCAAGACTCCAAATGTACGTTCAACATCTTTTCAAATGCTTTTTGTTTTGCTGCAAACAACTTTTTCTTTGGATCCTAGGGATTGCTTATAGTTTGATATCATCAAACGAACAAATCCTTGATCTTTTAAAATAAAGTGCAACAAGTAGGAGAAAAATTCATGAGATGATTGAATTACAAATGTAAAATGAAGAAAAATGTTTGCTTTAAACGAAACAAAAGAAGAAAATAAAAGATTGCTAAAAGATTTAGCTTATATCGGTGATATTAATACTCGTGAATACATTCGTTATGAACAAGAAATAATCATATGAAAAGACGTCAACAACAACAACAACCATCTTCGGTTACACAAAATTTGTTTGGACAATATTTTGAAGGTTTTGGAGCTTCCCGAGCAAATTTACCAGATTATTAGTGTTGTTGTAATATTAATTTTTTTATAATAATTATGTCTTCATATACCTTTTTAAAAGGTTTTTTACTAAGCTTGTTTTGTAATATTCTTGTTGTCTAATTTTACTTTTAAAATGATATAAAGCTTTTTCAAAAAAAAATTAAATTTTATGTGTAAAACTTAAATTTATAGAAATAAATTTCAAGATTAATGAGATATAATTTAAAAAAAAAATGAAAAATGAAAAAAAAATATTTAAGAATCTAAATAGAATGTGCAATTGCAATGACCAAAAATGCAAATAAAAAGATGAAACTTCAAATTTAAAGTTTTGAGTAGTGACATTCTATGTTTGAAGTTTTACTACTCAAACTTCAAATTTAAAGTTTTAAAGTTTCTTTTTGGAGAGTAAAAAACTTCATATTTGAAGTTATAGAGTATCTTTTGTAGATGCTCTAAACAAATAAAGAATACTAAGAAAAAAAGAAGTTTTTGTAAAATCCTCAAACCACCTCCACGAAGAAAATAAGTTTGACATGTATGCAACAATACTCTCTATGTAGAGTGTGACCAGGCCCGACACAAACTTTTTAATAGCCTGGTGTAGGAAAAAAAAGTCTTTAATTTATCTTTACAATCAGAAATTTTATAAAATTTGGGGTTTTTTTACTAAACTTTTTCTAAAATTAAGGCACCAAAAACCCTCTGACCCAGTTTTTTTGCTCCATTAGCTCCCCCTAGAGCCAAGTCTGAGTGTGACAATAATTGTAAAAGCCGGAAAACCGAATCGATACAAACGATATAAATAAAACGATGTTAAGGAAATATTCTATTCAAAAGACGAGATAAAAACCGATATGAAAACGTTTAGAATTAGAACATGGAATCGAGACGAATCTCTTTCCTTAACTTTTAATATTCGCTCTGTAGTGAGACAGAGTTGTACGAAAAAGAGCCAAGGATACAACCATGATAAACGATTCACGCTTCACCCGTGAACGTCCCTACGAACTAATAATCTATGAAACACTCTCTAAAACTTACGCTGGGAGATTGTTGGATTTCGTTCTGAAAAAACATTAAGGATGAAATGAGAAAGAGACGAGTTTTGAAAGAGGAGAAGATGAGCCACTTTTCGTAACTGATGCAGCGGGTGCGCACGTTAGCGGAAATCTCGCGAGTATCTCGGAGTTGAGGCGTTCTTTCTCGTTTAATCTTATCATCACGAAGAGAAACTGCATGTTGTTTTTTTAAAAAAAACGAACTACATGTCGTTTAAAATAAAACGCATGGTTCTTTTAGGCAAAAAAAACGTTGAGCTTAATTGGGCCCAAAAAGAACATCTTTAGTGGCTCTGGGGCCACATTTACCCAAGCCCAAGCCCAAGCCCACGCCGAGACGAGTCGGTCAGGCAGCGGTGCGCGCGTGGGGGCCCTCCTCTCTCTCCTAAGCCTTTGAACCAACACAAGGGTGGGAACATATATATATTGCACATTTTTCCCTTATGTCCCCGATGTGGGACTTCCATTTCTTCTCTCTCTCTTTTTCCAGAGTTTTGGGCTTGATGTAGACAAGGCCCATTTCTTTTCATAATTACCATCATATTTGGCCCAACAATCCTCACATGAATACAAATGACTCTGAACTTATGTAGACTAAATGCAGACACGATAGACTCTAGATACTATAGATATTGTAATCCAGACTCGACTAGACAAACTTATCGAGAGTGTTTGCGAAAAATTCACAGTGTTTGAGTTGGTGGCATTTTTAAGCCTTGAACCACTCATAGTTAATATATGTCGGGTTTACTTTACCAGAAAGTGAACATGATGTGTTGAACAAACCGGTGTTCTATGTAAACCGAGACAACAAGTATAACGCAACTTCATTTTCTCGTAGAACTTAGTTCTCTATTGTGTTCATTATGGCCCTGAACTATTCCTGGTTTTCATGAGTGAACTTAGAGAGTATAGCCTTGCATTCATTCTCCTAGAAATGACCTCATTTCACACCCATTAGTTGATTGACTATGAAAAGTATTGAGTAATACTTCGCTTTGGAAACTATGGAATCATTAAAAGCCTATGCTTATGCTTCTCACATTAGTACTTTTATCATCTTAGGAGTTGGGTAGAGATCATAGTCTCAAAGTGCTTTTGGTATATTTTGTTTGATTTTGTTTTCCCTTTGAACCTACGTCTTGGGATCTCCAGGTATGATAAGTAGGGTTGCAATCAAGCATCCTCATTCGTTATGGGCTTTAAACCTATTCCTTTTGATGATTTAGCAACAATATCTCGTGTCAAACCTTTACTGAATGGATCTGCTAGGTTGTCAGCCGATTTGATATAATCTATTGTGATTACACCATTTGAGATAAGTTGTCTAATGGTTTTATGTCGTCTTCTAATATGATGAGATTTACCAGTGTAGAGATTATTTTGAGCCCGAGCGATAGCTGATTGACTATCACAATGTATTCGTATAGCTGGCACATGTTTCTCCCACATAAGAATATCTTCCAAAATAATTCTAAGTCATTCAGCTTCTTCTGCTGCTTTGTCTAAGGCTATAAACTCATATTCCATGGTGGATCTAGCTAACACTGTTTGTTTGGTAGATTTCCACGATATTGCTGCTCCTCCTAGTGTAAAGACGTATCCACTTGTGGATTTTGAGTTTTTAGAATCTGATATCCAGTTAGTGTCATTGTATCTTTCTAAAAATGTTGGTTGTTTACCATAGTGAAGCCCAAAATGTTTGGTGTAGTGCAAGTAATTGAGTACTCTCGTTATACCTTTCCAGTGTGTATGACCTGGGTTACTTGTATATCGACTAAGTACGTTTATTGCATGCGCTAGATCTAGTCTAGTACAATTAGTCAAGTACATGAGACTTCCAATCACTCGTGCATACACGTTTTGTGAAACCGCTTCACCTGAATTCTTTGTCAAGTGCATTTGGGGATCTAACGGTGTTTTTGCCGTATTATTAGAGTAGTTTTTAAATCTCTCTAATATTGTTTGAGCATAATGAGATTGGGTTAAGATAATTCCATTTGAATTTCTTGTGATTTTAACCCCGAGAATAACATTTGTTAATCCCATATCTTTCATTTCAAATTTTCCTTTGAGCATATTTTTTGTGTGATTGATAATATCTTTATTTCTTCCAATAATGAGCATATCATCTACATATAGACATAGCAAAACATACGCATTTTTGGTAGTTTTGTAGTATATGCATTACCAAAAGATTTTTCCTTTCGAGCTCTTTTTCTCCTTCTAGGGTTCATCTTATTTATTTTTTGAAATATCATTAACAGAAATTTCGACATTTGACTCAGTTTCTGAAACATTGTGGTCGTCTCTTTCTTCTCTAGTTCATTTTGAACCTTGTTTTTCCTTGCAAGGAAAAATATTTTCGAAGAATGATGCATTTCTTGATTCCCTTACTGTATTTTCATGAATATCTGATATGTCAAATTTATGTACCATAAATTGATATGCGCTACCATTATTTGCATATCCGATGAAGATGCAATCCACTGTTTTAGGTCCAATAGTGACCTTCTTTCGTGGCGGTACCGCAATTTTTGCTAAGCACCCCCACATTTTGAGGTATTTATACGAAGGTAAATTACCTTTCCATAGTTCATATGGAGTTTTGCCAGTTACTTTGTGTGGAATTTTGTTGAGGATATAATTAATGGTAAGCAACGCTTCCCCCTACATATTATGGGGTAACCCAGATTCTTGCAACATTGCATTCATCATCTTTTTTAGAGTTCGATTTCTGCGTTCAGAAACTCCATTAAATTTTGGTGAATAGGGAGCTGTAGTTTGATGAATTATTTCATGTTCTTTACAAAATCCATTAAATGGACCATCATACTCGCCTCCTCTGTCGTTTCTAACTATTTTAATAGTTGTTTTAAGCTGATTTTCAACCTCGAGTTTAAATTCTTTGAATTTTTCTAAGGTTTCATCTTTTCTATGTAATAGATATACATAACAATATTTTGTGCATTCGTCTATGAAGGTCACAAAGTACTTTTTCTCACCTCTAGTTTGTATGTATTTTAAGTCACATAAATCTGTGTGATTTAAATAGAGGTTTGTTAGTTCTTTCAACACGAGGTAAGAGCGTTTTTGTGAGCTTAGCATGTACGCATACTTCACATTTTTGTTTACTTTTTTTTCATTTTAGGATTAAGTTTTGATTTATTAATCTTTGTATCGATTTTTAGTTTACATGGCCTAATATTTCATGCCATATATTAAAAGACTCAACCAAATAAGCAACTGGCTCTTTCTTATTCATTGAAAATTTTGGAGATACAATTTTCGGAAGGACTATCATTATATTCATCTTGACCAGTCCATCTTTAACATACCATTTTCCCAAATACATCCCATTCTTCCTAATCACGAGCTTGTCCACCTCAAGAGTTGTGGCGAATCCATTCTTGCTGAACAAGGTTCCCGAGACCAAGTTCTTCCTCATGTCAGGCACATGATTCACATTCTGCAGAGTGACTTCACGTCCAGATGTCATCTTCAGAACCACCTTGCCGCGGCCTTCAATCTTGGAGACTGCAGTGTTCCCCATGAACAGCTTCTCTTGAGTCTTGCTTTTCTAGTAGGTGATGAACATCACCCTATCAGTGCAAATGTGAGTGGTGGCACCAGTGTCATACCAGCATTCCTTAGGGTTGTTGCTTTCAACCATGTTGACTTCAGTCACCACTGCAACAAGATCTTCTTCAGTGAGATTTTCCTGAGCCTTCTCATCTTTGATCTTGCTGCGACAGTCAGCAGTCATGTGACCAACTTTGTGGCAGTAGTGACATTTTCCCTTGAATTTCTCCACATTTGCCTTGATCTCAATGCCTTACTTCTTGAAGTTTGGACCATAAGCCTTCAAATTTGCAGTTATTTTGGAAGGCTTTGCAGGAGATCGGGCAATTGCCTTTCCTTTACCTTTCGTTTCAGCCACGTTGACACTATGCTCTTTAGCTTGGAGCAGCTTGTCATCATTTCGTTTCATGGCTTCCATCTGAAGCCTCTGAATGGGATCTTCGAGTCCCATCTTCTTGTTTTTGTACTTCAGGTAGTTCTTTAGTTATGCATAGCTTGGAGGAAGCTTTTAGATGAAGCTGAGATTTGTGAATGTCTCACAGATGGACATTCCTTCAGCAGTAATTCATGGCAAATGAGCTGAAACACTTCCACCTGATCCATGATGGGTTTTGAATCCACCATTTTGAAGTCATGGAATTTTACAACCACATACTTTTGACACCCAGCGTCCTCACCTCTGTACTTCTTGTCCAGTGATCTCCATAGCTCTTTCGACGTGGGAATCTCATAGTAGACTTGGTACAATGGGTCAATAAGGGACCCAAAATGTAGCCTTTGCAGATGAAGTCGGAATGCAACCAACTATCAACACTTGCAAGAGTGTACACATCATCAATCCCGTAAGGGACAAGGGGCTTGTGCTCCTGGGTGAGTTTATCTAGCTTCATTGTAGTCAGGAAGAACATCATCTTCTTTTGCCACGTTTTGAAGCCTTTGCCATCAAACTTGTCAGGCATTAATCCTTGAGTGAACAAGCTTGGTACAGTCAGAGGAGTTGGAACTACAACCGGAGCACTTGTGGTTCCTTGAATAGGACTCGTTTGATAGAGACCAGCACCGAACATGCTACAACGCGTGGTTTCATAAGCAACATTTCCCACTGAAAGTGTAGGTGTCATTGTTGCAGCGGTTGTTGCTGTTGCATCAGCAGTTGTCATGGTTGCATCAGCTTGAGCAACGTTGAGTGGAGTTTGCGTATCAATGGTGGTGTCAATGGGTGTGTTGTTAAGATTCGTCATTTTTCTGTTGAGAAAACATGAAAGCGGATTAGACTCCAATCAACAAATAACATATTATTTGGAATAAATAATCGTTTAAAATCGATTGTCATTTTTGGTGTTTTTAGTAATCGCTTAAAGCATTACAAACCACCAAATCATATCGATATAAGTCTGAAAAACGTTTTACAAACTCGCTTAAAAGCGTTCGCAGAAACCGTTTGTGTAGACTTGTAGATTGTTTCGCAAACTCGCTTTAGAAAGCTATTGTTGAAACGAATCGTCTTTATAACTTCTTTTTTTGTATGATTCAAGTAACAAAAAACGTTTCGTGATAAAGCTATAGAGCAAAACGCAAACCGTTTTCAGATAAGCAAGAAACGTTTCACGGAAGTGCGTAAAGCAAATCGCAAGCACCGTTTCAACATAAAATAAACGTTCTATAAATCCTTGAAATCGTTTTATAAAAAAGAATTAAGATCAATCCAATTAAAGCTTCTATGAATATAAGCTATTAAGAGTTAAGACTGTAAAAGCCGAAAAACCGAATCGATACAAACGATATAAATAAAACGATGTTAAGAAAATATTCAATTCAAATGACGAGATAAAAACCGATATGAAAACATTTAGAATTAGACCATGGTGTCGAGACAAATCTCTTTCCTTAACTCTTAATATTCGCTCCATAGTGAGACGGACTTGTACGAAATAGAGCCCATGATACAACCATGATAGATGCTTCACCCGTGAACGTCCCTACAAACTAATAATCTACGAAACACTCTCTAAAATTTAAGCTGGGAGATTGCTGGTTTTCGTTCTAGAAAACGTTAAGGAATGAAATGAGAAAGAGACGAGTTTTTAAAGAGGAGAAGACGAGCCAATTTCCATAACTGATGCAGTGGGTGCACACGTCAGCGGAAATCTCGCGAGTATCTCGGAGTTGAGGCGTTCTTTCTCGTTTAATCTTATCGTCACGAAGAGAAACTGCGTGTTGTTTTTAAAAAAAAAACGAACTACATGTCGTTTAAAATAAAATACATGGTGTTTTTAGGCAAAAAAAACGTTGAGCTCAATTAGGCCCAAAAAGAACATCTTTTAGTGGCCCTGGGGCCACATTTACCCAATCCCAAAGCTAAGCCCAAGCCCAAACTCAAGTCCAAGCCTAAGCCGAGCCAGCTGGACGGCGGCGGCGGCGGCGGCGCGCGCGTGGGGACCCTCCTCTCTCTCCTAAGCCTTTGAACCAAGACAAGGGTGGGAATATATATATCGCCCATTTTTCCTTTATGTCCCCGATGTGGGACTTCCATTTCTTCTCCCTTCTTTTTCCAGAATTTTGTGCTTGATGTAGACAAGTTCCATTTCTTTTCATAATTGCCCTCATATTTGGCCCATCAATAATAACCTTTTCTCTTGGCTTGTGTAAAATCAATCCTCTTTGGGTATCAGAGGAGAGATCTTGACTCAGACACAACTGCTTCGTAAACATAGGAAGCACGTATAAGGTGATGTTTTGCATCACATTGGCCTGCTTCAATAGATTCCCATCTTGAAATGCTCTGAGTAAGTCTCAGATGCTAGGATCAAAGTTCCTCAATGGTCTCAAACTTGGTATATCGTTTGGTCTTTTCATGGGCGTTGAACACGAAGGGTCATACACCTGTTTGCACCAAAGACAACATTCCTATCATCACCAGGATTTAAAAACCAGCTATAATGTCTGATACAATGCGTCTTTCTGGGTTTGTGTTATGCAGATTGAAATCTTGACACTTACAAAGTTTTCATTAATAAGACAATTCCATGTGTTTTTTTTATCTCTACAGTCTTGTGACTGTGATCACTCTTGGGTTCTATCAAGTGTTCACAACATGGGATAATTATAGAGTTGATCTTAGCACATGCATCCGTCTCGAGTTTCAACGAATCTGACAGAAGAAAGGGAAACCACGAATAATATTTGATCCAAATCTTTAAATTTAAACGAATTAGTTAACTCATGATCAATGGAAGTAAAAAGGCTGGCGTTAGCAACATCAAAAACATCAAGAGAGCATTACACAGCATGCCAGTGTTTGTTTTTTTAACCAACTGCTTGTGTTACACAAAGATCACAGTGTGTTACACACGAATACGAGAGAAATAATAAGATGGAATTATTCCAGAAAGTTTAGACTAAATTAACTTGTCTAAAATTACTTAGATATTATTGAGATTCTGTGTATTATGTTTACAGCAAATGATTGACCTTTATATAGAGATCGAATCATTGCAATGTAAAATACACAACTCTTCATCCAAAGGACACAATATGAAGAGTTACAACTTTCTGTGTAAATAACTAACTTATGTCAATGTATTAAGGAGAGATTAGATTATATAGTTTAACACTCCTCCTTAATCATATCTCAACTTCACTCCAAGCTGCTTCCTGAGATCTTCAAACCTTCAACAGTCCAATGCCTTTGTAAGAATGTCTGCAACTTGATCACCCCCTTTGCAATACTTCAGTTCAATGATCCCCTTCTGCTTAATTTCCCTCACGAAATGGTACTTGATCTCTATGTGCTTTGTCCTTCTGTGTTGAACCGGATTCTTCCCAATTGCTATTGCTGATTTGTTGTCACATAAGATTGGAATGCCTCCTTCAAACTTCTGACGAAAATCTTCAAATAGTCTTTGTAACCACACGGCTTGATTTGCTGCTGCACATACGGCTATGTACTCTGCCTCAGCCGTTGATTGTGCCATTGTTTGTTGCTTGCTTGACTGCCAACAAAACATGGCTGAACCAAGAGTGAACACATAACCTGAAGTGCTCTTCTTGTCTTCCTTAGAACCACCCCCAATCACTATCTGTGTAGCCCATAAGTCTTGGTTCCTTCACACTTGTAAAGTACACTCCAAAGTTTGATTTTCCTTTGACATATCTTAACACTCTTTTGGCTTCTTGGTAGTGCTTCATACGAGGTGATGACATGTATCTTGAGAGATAGGTGTTTGCATACATCCAATCAGGTCTTGATGCACACGAATAAAAAAAAACCTCCAACAATGCTTCTATACTTAGTCGGATCTCCATACTCTTTGTCATCCTCAACTCCTTTCTTTTGTGGTGCAAGTGGAGTGCTTACACTCTTCCTCTCTCGCATCCCAAACTTATCAACAAGTTTGTTTTCATACTTTTCTTGTAAAAGAAATATGCCTCCTTTGTCTTGAATTACTTTCATTCCAAGGAAATAGTTCAGTAATCCAAGATCCACCATCTCGAATGATTTTTTCATGTTTTCCTTGAATGTGTTGATGATCTCAACATTGTTTCCAGTGATGATTATATCATCCACATATAGACTCACGATGAACACATCTACTCCTTGCTTCTTGATGTATAAAGCTGCATCATTCATACTCCTTTCAAACCCGTTTTGAAGAAAATATGAATATATCCTTCCAGACCATGCCCTTGGAGCTTACTTTAAACCATACAAAGCCTTGTGTAGCCTCAACACCTTTTCCTCATTTCTTTGCGTCACATACCCAGGTGGTTGTGTGACATACACTTCTTCCTTCAGTTCCCCATTGAGAAAAGCTGACTTCACATCCATCTGATAGAAACACCACTTCATCTGAGCTGCATATGCGAGTATGGCTCTTATTGTATCATATCTTGAGACAGAGGCAAACGTCTCAAGGTAGTCAACACCATATGATTGAGAGAATCCTCTTGCAACTAGCCGCGCCTTATGCTTGATGTGATTGCCGTTTGCATCGGTCTTGATCTTATAGATCCACTTCACACTTATCACATTCTTCTTCTCTGGCTTGTCCACTAGTTCCCATGTCTTGTTCTTCTCAATCATGGTGATTTCCTCATTCTTTGCCTTTCTCCATTCCTTGTTACCACACGCTTCATCATAAGTGTATGGTTCTTCATGTGCATGAAGACAATACTCTATTGCTTGAGCCGCCTCTTCAAGCTCTACTCTTGGTGCTTTTTCCATGATCTCAACCATGGACTTAAACTTCTTTGGTGGCTCAGAATCTTCTTCATCTTCATCACTAGTATCAGGTTCATTATTTTGTATGAAAACAGGGCTAGAAGTACCTTCGGTTTGTGTTTGTTCCTCAGGCGATTGAGAGTCTTCCATAGACATCTCCAATGTCTTCTTGACTTCTTCTAGTCTTTTCCAGTCCCACTTCTTGCTTTCTTCAAACTCTACATCTCTTGATACTTCAATCTTCTCATTCTCCAGGGTGAGAACTCTATAGCCTTTGGATTGATTCCTATATCCAATAAAAATTCCACGCTTTGCCTTGATATCTAACTTCCTCCTCTTCTGATCCGGAACATGTATGTAACATATGCTACCAAACATTTTCATGTGTGACACATCAGGCTTGTGTCCACACCACTTCTCTATAGGAGTGATATCATCTTCTATTGTATTTGATGGTAGACGATTTTAAAGATATGAGGCAGTGTATACCGCTTCTGCCCATAATTTGAGAGGTAAATCTTGCTCTGCCAACATAGTTCTAGCCATCTCAACTAAGGTCCTATTCATCCGTTCTGCTGCACCATTTTGTTGTGGTGAATAAGGCAAGGTAACTTGCTTGTTGATTCCTTCTTTTTCACAAAAACGGTTGAATTCTTGTGAAGTGAACTCACCACCACCATCAGATCTCAATGTCTTGATGGTACAACATGATTGCTTCTCCACCATTGATTTGAACTTTTTATTAAATGAGAATGTCTCTGATTTTTACTTCACAAAGTATACCCAACACATGTGAGTATATTCATCTAAGTATAGCAAAAAATATCGACTTCCATCAATAGATTGGTGCTGCATTGGCCCACATACATCCGTATGTACAATCTCAAGCTTTTCACTTGTCTTAGTTTGAGATTCTTTTGGGAAGCTTTTGCGTGATTACTTTCCTAGTCTACACGCCTCACATGCTCCCTTCCTGACTTTAAACTTTGGTAACCCCTTTACCAAGCTTTTGTCTTGCATTTGTTGCAACCTTTTATCGCCTACATGACCAAGTCTCTTGTGCCATGTCTCCATTTTGCCTTGCCACTTGCGCTCATGGCTTCTTGTTCCTGAGCCGAACTCATCCTGATTTTGTAGCTCTTGTGAGTCATTGGGATATTCATTATCCTCCTTCCTTTTGCATCCTCTATGATGCATCTCTTCTCTTGAAAATTCACCTAGTATCCACTTGAAACAATTTGTGGAACACTCAACAAATTTGTCGCCCAAACCCGGAACCAAGAACAAATTCCTGATGGTCCTTTTGCCATCATTAGTCATGACGGTAATATCTCCCTTACTGGCTGTCATGACTATGCTTCCATTTCCAGTCTTTATTGGAACCTTGATACTCCTATCAAGTCTTGAGAAGTAATTATCCTCCTTTGTCATATGATTAGTTGCTCCACTGTCTACTAACCAGACATATTCCATCACTGTTGTTGCTTCACTCGCACTGAACAACATATGATCTTCATTAAAGTCTTCTTCTTCAAGACTTAAAGGTGCTTTCTCTTTTTTCTTTGAGTAGCACTGATTTGCAAAGTGGCCTAACTTGCCACAATTGTAACACTCCTTGTTACTTTTGTAATCCTTCTTGGGATCATCCTTCTTCTTTTCCTAAAACATTCACTCTCATTGTGATTGTTCTTCTTGCAGAAACCACACCACTTCTTGCCTCCACTGCGCTTTGAGTTGTCTTGTGTGACACCAGAATTCTTCTGTTTCACACGAGCATCGAATGCTCCTTCACTTGTGCTTTCTTCTCTTGAAGCCAGCCTTGCTTCATGAGCCTTCAAAATCCCGATCAGTTCTGCCATCTTTGTTGAAGTCAAATCGCTTGTTTGCTCCAATACACTGGCTATACTATCGAACTTTTCTGGGAGAGAGATGAGTATTTTTTGTATGAGTTGGATGTCTGTCTTTTGTTCTCCATGATAAGTTAATTTATTTGCCACTGCAACTAACTTATCTGTGAAGACCTTGATGTCTTCATTCTCATCCATCTTCAGATTTTCGTACTCCCTTCGCAACGTTTGAAGTCGAATCAAACGGACTTGAGGAGAGCCTTCATACTCTGCCTTCAATGCATCACACGCCTCTTTAGATGTTGTTACTGCTGCAATCTGTGAGAAGATCTCATCCGATACGGCACTTTGCAAAATTTGCAGAGCCATCGTGTCGTTCGCCATCGCTTCTTCTCTGAGCGATATTGCTCTTGCTGTCTCAAGGGTTTCATTTACTCGTGCTGGTGGGGCTCCCATGCCTTCTGCAACCACAGACCATAACTTCCTGGTCTTGAGAATGGTTGTCATCTTAATGCTCCAGAAGTTGTATTTCTCCCCATCGAATATGGGAATCACTTGATTTTGATTCTGCATCATTTCGTGTCCCTCCGATAAATGGTATGCCAAAAATCTCTAGCCTCCTTTTCTCCATGCCAAGTGTTTCTCTTACTAGTGCTTTTTCGTTGTCCTCTCAACCGTAAAGCTCTGATACTATGTTTGTTTTTTTACCAACTGCTTGTGTTATACAAAGATCACAGTGTGTTACACAAAGATCACAGTGTGTTACACATGAATACGAGAGAGAATAAGATGGAATTCTTCCATAAAGTTTAGACTAAATTAACTTGTCTAATATTACTTAGATATTATTGAGATTTTGTGTATTATGTTTACAACAAATGATTGACCTTAATATAAAGATCGAATCACTGCATTGTAAAAGACACAACTCTTCATCCAAAGGACACAATATGAAGAGTTATAATTTTCTTTGTAAATAACTAACTTATGTTAATGTACTAAGGAGAGATTAGATT